>PVKN010041500.1:0-10543 GCA_004027915.1 Capromys pilorides
AAAAAAAAAAAAAAAAAAAAAAAAAAAAAAAAAAAAAAAAAAAAAAAAAAAAAAAAAAAAAAAAAAAAAAAAAAAAAAAAAAAAAATCAACATTACTGATCATTCAAGAAATGCAAAGTAAAACACTGAAACTTCATCTCACCCCAGAAAGAATAGCTATCATAAAAAAAGAAAAATAACAAGTACTAGAGGGGTTGTGAGGAAAAAGGAACCTTTCTCCACTGTTTATGTGAGTGTGGACTGGTACAACCACTGTGAAAATCAATGTGGAGATTCCCAAAAAAAAATGAGGATATATGTACACCCATGTTTATAGCAGCATAATTTGATATTATGGCTAAATCTTGGAAACAACCCAAAAGCCCATAAACAGAGAATGGATAAAAAAGATGTGATATTTTTCTACCATGAAATATTACTTAGTTATAAAGATAAACTCAAGACTATTTACTTATTTACTTATTTATTTTGTATTTTAGGGAAGGGTCTACAGGTTGTTTAGGGACTGAACTCGTAGTGATCCACCTATTTACAGTCTCCCAAGAGCTAGGATTACAGGAGCACAGCACTACACCCAGTCTCAACTGGGGTTTCAGCGAGCCCCAGGGGTGAGGCCAACGGGGCCAAAATGGCAGGTCAGGTCCGGGATTGGGCCCCTGGCCTCTGCGCTTGCTTGCAGATGCTTTAATCTGCTGAGCTATTTGGTGGACCCTTTGAGTCTGTTATAGGTAAATGAATGTAACTTGAGACCATACTCATATGTGAAATAAATCAGACTCACATTTGTAAACATCATATTGTCTCCCTAGTTTAGGAATCTCAAAGATAAAGTGAAATTCAAAGGTACAAAAGATATTGTGCTTGAAGAGAAAGAACAACTGTGATGGGGGAATGAGACAAGAAAGAAAGAAGGAAGGAGAAAAAAAAAAATATATATATATACATATTTATATTGTAGCTAATTGTACTACTAACTTCTATTGGTTATTGAAAGGAACAGTGAATGATTGATCAATTTTGTATGCCTATATCTGGTGATCCGAACAACTACTTTGAAGATAACAATATGCAATATAAAAGCCATTATTAATTTTCTATCATCTTGTTTTGAAATTCTGTATCATTTTTTATTGGGTTTTTCATTTTTTATTTTCTTTTAAAAAAATTGCCCAGTCCCAGATATTGCAGTGTAGCAGCCCAAACAGACAGAAGTGACCTCTAGTCCATTCCCACTCTAACCTACTATTTATTCGACTGACAAATACCCTGCTGTGCTTCAGGTAACCCTTACATGGACTTCCCCACATCTTCCTCCTCTGAGCGTCTCCACACCCAAGTGCACTGCAGGCCTTTCCTGAGTCTGCTTATCCATCACCAAGCCATGACAGCCACGCCTGCATGTGCAAGCACACGTGCGCCTGGCGCACGCCCCACCACCACTCCATGTAGAACGATTTCTTGGGCATAAATGCAGCCCTAGGAGGGCATGCCTAACTTGGTTTCTGCTGCTGCTCTTCAGGCTCTTTGTGGCCTTTTACCTCCTGGGTAGCTTCAGCTTTTCTTGTCTGTCACTGTTATCACCTGTCAGTAAAAGAAGAGGTTGTTGGTCACACCATGGTTGTGGCCATGAGATTCCAGGATGCAGCCAGGCCTTTGGCGTGTGCAAATGCTAACTTTCCCCTGAACTAGTCAAGTATTTATTGGCTTCCTGGTTTCAGAAAATCTGCTTTGTGATTTGGTATAAGCTCCAAGTCAGTGGCGGGAGAAAGAGGAAAGTAATAACTGTCTTTACATTTAAAGTTTTCAAGGTTAACTACCTATGGCAAGCATGTGAATGTGCCCTGAAGAACAGGAAGGGAGAGGTGTTTTTCCACTTGTTCTGTCCAGCTTCTCTGCCCACAGCCTTACTGTGCTCACTGGGTTCTCCGTGACCTCCCAGCTGCGCCAGGCGCTGGCCATCCCTCATCCCTGCTTCCCTCCCTCCAAGCCTGAGCTGGGCCGCTCTGCTTCCCCAAGCTAACTTGCTCCAGTTCCTCTGGTCAAGAGCAGTAGGGTTTGGAAATTTTCAGGAAGGCTTTGATTAGGAGCTGCCAAGGCAGGCTGGCGTGAGCAGGTACCCAGGAGCACCAACCAGGTGGCAAAGACGTTCCCGCCCCCTGCAGGCATCATCCAAGGCAGAGAAACCAATGTGGAGGCAGAGCACCAGATCTCTGCCCTAGCACTTGGCCAGAATCCATTCAAATAATTAGCACTTTGTTTTTCTTAAAACAGACGAGTATCATCTCATGCTAATAACATCTCATGTCATGAATTACATGTTCCAGAGTGCGAGTTCTTCCCCTGAAGCTGAGGATGCATAGAACACAGGCAGGCTCCTCCCATGGAACTCCTGCTACCACGTCAGCACCCTTGCTGGCTGAGGCCAAGGAGGCATCACTCCTCTGATTCCAGCCCAGAACATGGGCCCAAAAGCTCTCAGCTCAGTCGTTGAAGGCTTTATGAGATGTGGTTGATGCAAGAAACACACACACACACACACACACACACACACACACACACATATATATATATATATATATTGGTGTGCATGAAAGACCAATAACTTTGTATAGTTCATTTTATTTCTTTTTATTTGTGACTTATATAAAATAAAATTTTCAATCTTAACCATTCTAAATGTTCGGTCCTGCTAACTATATTCCCGGGACTGTGCAGCACATCGCCAGAACGTTTTCCTCTTGCAGAACTGGAATTCCGTGTGCACTGACAACGCGTTTCCCCCTTTACTCCCTGCGCAGCCATTTGACTTCTGCCTTTATGGATTTGACTCTCTGGGCATTTGCCACCTTATGGCTCGCTGAATTCACTGAGCATGTCATAAGGTTTATCCGTGTGGTAGCACGGGTGAGACCTCTCTTCCTTTCTATGGCTGGACAATGTTCCTCTGTGTCATCTGCTGTATTTTGCCTACCTGTTCAGCTGTCCAAGCATTCGTGTTGCTTGCATCTTTTGACGAGTTTGAATAAAGATGCTAAAAACTGTTTGAGTTCTGGGTCTCTGTTCTTTTGGATATGCATCCGGAAGCAAGATAGCTGAATAATATGGTAATTTATTTTTATGTTTTTGAAGAGTCTCCATAGTGTTTTCCATAGTGGCTGCACCATTGCACACTCTCAGTAACTGTGTACAGGGGACCAGGGACATAGCTCAGTGGAATAAGTGATTGCCTGGCAAGCACAAAGTAACTGTGTACAAGAGTTCCTACATCAATGCAGCCACTCTAACACTTGTTTCTGTTCTGTTTTTTCTTAGTACTGCCATTCTAAGTGATATGATCATGTACGATTTTTTTTAAAAATTAATTTTATTTTATTTTTGGTGCCTGAGATTGAACTAAGGAGCTTGCACTTGCCAGACAAGTACTTAGGTCACTGAGCTATCTCCCTAGCCCTGGATTATTTTTAAAAGATAAATTCACTCCGTGGTCTTTGTTCTAAAATTGTTTTCTAAAGCAAAAGCTTGTTTTCTTTCATCAAATGATGGCAATTGTAAGTGGCATGGTTTTGAAAAACCAACTTTACATGAGAAAATCATAAGTTCACATTGCTGTTTTAGTCCATGAAATTAAAAGAAAAGCTTCAGGTCATGAAATTCAAATCTGGAAACCTAGTGAGGAGATAAGTGGGATCAAAAGAGAACTTTGAAAGAGAGAGAGTTGATTCCATCAAAGGTAAGACTGAAACAGAATAACAGATTACCTGGTTCAAAGCCAGCTGCACCGGTTCGGATTGAGGGCAATTATTGGTAGATACCAGCGATCACAGCCTAGCCAACCTGCCCCGCTTCCGGTGTGCCTACGAGCTGAGATTAGATATCGCAGAAACAGAAGGATCCGCTCAGTTGTATTTCATATTAGCATCGAAAAAAAAAAGATTGAACTCTTTTCCTTTGGCGCACTTTCGAAGACCCTTGGTGTCACCATGGGACATCGTCCCGCCCAGTGTTACCAGCATTGCAAAAACAAGCCATACCCAGAGTCCCACTTCTGCCGCGGTGGTGGATGAGTTCCCACTCATGGCCACATGGTGTCTGATGAGTGCCAGCAGCTCTTCTCGGAAGCCCTGGAGACCGCCCCGATTTGTACCAACAAATACATGGCAAAAAGTTGTGGCAAAGACGGCTTCCACATCCGGGTGTGGCCCCACCCTCTCACGTCAGTCACCCGCATCAACAAGATGTAGTCCTGTCTGGGGCTGACAGGCTCCAGATTGGTATGCAGGGTGCCTTTGGGAAGCCCCAGGGCACAGTGACAAGGTCTCGCATAGGACAGGTCATCAGGTCTGTCTGCACCAAGCTGCAGAACGAGGAGCATGTGATCGAGGCCCTAGGTAGGGCCAAGTTTAAGTTCCCTGGCCATCAGAAGATGCACAGCTCTAAAAAATGGGTCTTCGCCAAGTTCAGTGCAGATGAACTTGAAGATATGGTGGTCGAGAAGCGCCGCATCCCTGATGGCTGTGGGGTGAACTACAGCCCGGATCGCAGTCCCCTGGTCTAGTGGCGAGCCATGCACGCCTGAAGGCTTCCACTGCGCCACTCCCCAACAAGTGCATAAACAAATGTTCTCTCTGCTCAAAAAAAAAAAAAAAAAAAAGAAGAAGAAGAAGAAAGAAATAGGACTGCTTTCATATAGCAGAATTTACAAGAGATAATGTCAAAACATCACCTAGAATATCCAACATAGGAAAAATTAATGAGATAAAGACGTACATTAGAAACCCGTTTCTGAGCTAGTAAGAATGGGAAGAGAGGAATGGATGTGTCCCTTTAAACATTGTTATCTTGAATGTTCTAAAGATATCTTAATAATTTTGTTTTTTTTGTTTGTTTGTTTGTTTGTTGGCAGGACCGGAGTTCAAACTCATAACCTTGCACTTGCCAGGTAGGCACTTGTGCCACAGGGCTATCTCCCTGGCCCCATCTTAATAACTTTGGAATACATTCTTTTGAATGATTGCCTGGGTAGTATATCACCATGCATTCAGAATGGATATGATTTCTGAAAATAACTTAAAATTATTCAGAGCTACATCTGGTGAAGATGATTGGAATCAAGCAGAGAAAAGCTAGTTTCATCAAAAAGAAAAAAAAAACTCAATAAGAATACAAAGTAATATAAGTGATTTGTAAACTTTTCTGAAGGCAATCCCCAAAGGAGAATTCTGAGAATATTTTGAGAAAATTAATCTCTCTGCAAAAGCAAGTTTGTAGAGCCTGGAATTTGACTACTATAAAAGAGGTATGCGCATTTGGGAGGGCACCCACAAAAGCACTGTTTTCCAAGAAAATCTCATAAATAAGTAATTCTCTTGCAATGTCATATAGAATAGACCCACAGGCTATATCTGTTTGTTTTCCTAAGCTGCTACATAGTATTTTTTAAAGTTTGAATTTTTTTAGTGAGAAGATTTTAATTTTTTAAGAAATTCATTTTCTGACTCCAGGTAAAAAATCAGCTGGGCTGTCCTTACAGGTCCACTCTGGAGCTAGGCTGCCTGAGCCTGGATCCCAGCAAGGGTCACTTTTTACTTGCTTGACTGTGGTCAAGTTGCTTACCTTGTTGGAGCTACAGTGATATAGAAGACGCATAACTTTCCAACCTGTTAGATGTCCAGCGTGCTGAATTTGTGTCCCCTGAAAAATGAAAACTGCATTCCAAGGAATGATGGAGGTTAAGTATAGGAAAGATTTATTGAAAGATAGCTCCAGAGAGACAAGAGGGACTCCGAGTGGGTGACACCCGGGCCCTTTGTCAGTAGTAACAAATACAGCAAAGTCACAATATGGGTACAATGTGAGTCAAACCCTACAGTCATCCTCTAGGATTACTAGTACATTAAGCTGTTTATTTTTTTTTTAATTTTATTTTAAAGAGTAAAAACATTAAGCTGTTTAATATTGATCCATTAGAGAAGTGGGTCAGATATCAAGGGCACAAGGGACAGACACAGGCATTTTGGGGAAGGATGGTTCCAGATGCTCTGGTCACTCATCTTGGTGACCAAAGCCTTCCTGGACTTTGTGGACCAGACCAGGTAGGGCTAAATAAAATATAATTCCTGCTTATGCCTTAGGGAGGTATGCAGGCCTGGCCACTGCGACTTTATCCTGAGGCTTGGCCTTCTTTAGATGTGTTTCTCGTCACAATTCTGATGTCTTTATTTTTCACTGATACACGTAAGAGCCCAAACCCTCTCAGACTATATATTAATTTTTATGCAGCATAGGTGCCTGGAATAGCAGGACTGGAAATAACTCAGGTCATTTTTCTCATCTGAAAATGGGAATGATAACAGTGCCTCTTGCATAGGGGTACTGGGAGCCTAAAATGAGATTTGTCTAGCACGTGTTTATTTGGCAAGTTCGACAATTTCCTCATCGCCCAAGTTGTGCTACTGCTGCCGTGGCTGTAGGGTTTTTGTGTTCTGGCTTCCATTCAGTTCCTTGGCCCGTTTAAACTATCTGCCTGACTCCTCAGGGGATTTGCACCTTAGGATCATGGTCTAGCGAGTGACCATGAAAAACAAGAAAGGATGACCTCCTATCACACATTCAGACAACAGCCTTGCACATGGCTACCTCTGCGCCTGTCCAGTGTCAGTCTGAGGGTGCCTTGCATGTACAAGCTTGGCCCACAGCAAAAAAAGATCTCCTGCTCTTTCAGTGAATTAGAGCACTAGGCACACAGACTTGCAAAGTAAATGCCATTTCTCTTTCTCCTATACTGCTCTCCCTGGGTCCCCAGTGCACTGGGCAATACGAACAACTTAGACACATCAATGAAAAAACATCCATCTCTCTTCTCATCTGAATTGTTTCCTTCTATTTAAATTTTAATATGTTAAAAATTAATTGAATTCTATCAGGCCTGGCTCAGGCAGTTTTACTGACGTGATTCCATCTCTCCACTTTCCCTTCCCTTTACATTTTATTTCTCCACGTGGTATCTGCTCCATGTTTGAAGGCTTGAGTGGAAGAGACCCTCAGACTGGGCTCTGCAGGAGGTTTCTCTGGCCAGCCCAGCAGCTGCCCATCTGATCATCACTCTGGAGCTAAAATCTGTTGTCACCTATGCTGGCTTTGTCAAGTTCCAGAAATTTTTCTGATCAGCTGGGTCATGGCCTGGTCTGAGGAGACACAGAAAAAAGAGTGGTTCTGCACAGCTGTCCTCCAGCCCTGGGCTGCCTTCCACTGTGCACCATGAGTCTCCTCAGCTCAGTGCAGGGAGCCCCTGAGCAGGCCACAATCCCAGGGGCCTCACCTGGCTCAGCACTTCCCTGGCCTCCTCCAGCCAAGCCCCACCTCCAGGCTGAGGAAGCTCCTCTCACTCCTCCACAGCTTCCTCCCTTCTCACCCCACACAGACCCTCAAAAGGCCACAGGGGTGGCTGCCCAACCTTTTCTTCCCAGTGTCTCACACCCTGGGCTCCTCCACAGCAAGCCTGGGGCCTAGGCACCCTGGGCAGGGCAGGGAGCTTCTCCATATAACAGGAGAAACTGTCTCTGAGCCAAGTCCTCACAGACTGGTGCTGGGCCTCTCAAGAGGGCCTAATCTGTAAGTCCTTTCTGGCCTGCCAAGAAGGCACAACTCTGGTCCGTGTCCTAGGGCCCCTGTACAGAGTTGTGTCTGCTGGGGCAGCCTGAGGGATGAGGAGGTGCTATCTTTCTGGTTTGAGGTAGAAATAGACTCCCCCAGGGCAGGTTCCGGGTCCCTGCTGTAAATCTTGCCTAAACTGTCTTGTAAGTACCCATTTGCTCCAGTCTGAGTTCCCATTTGCAAATTCTGTAGCTTTCCCAGCTCTCTGTTACTTTGCTAGCTCACAGTCAGTCTTCATCAAATCATTAAGTACCTCAGTTGAATTCTCCTTACCAAGTGATATGGCACCCAGAAGCCTCTGTTCTGGACAAGGAAGTGCTTGTGGCCCCTTCCTTCTTAAAAGGGCCTCCCTTTCCTTGGATTTTCGGCTAATGGTTTGACCTACAACTGTGGTGTTCTGATAAGTTATGAACAGCAGTGAAATTGCAGCTTTTTTCTGGCAGCTCATTATTCATTTGAATAAGTCCCCAGACATTTGAGAATAAGACCACAGTAAACCAACAGAATAAAAGGATACAACAGAAGCAATAGAACTGGAGGACAGGTAATTAGATATGGAGAGAAATATATTGGATGTTAAAAATGTGGTAGGGACTGAACCAGCCTGGGAGAAAAGGGTGCAGATGACTATTGGCTCTTGGTTCTCATTAGGTGCCTCTTAGAATTATACAACCAATATAACACATTTATATTATTTTGATAAAAAGATTTCATTCTGGACAAAGACATAAAGACTATACCTTGTGTTACGGTTTATGTCTAGTTGTCCCCCCAGAGCCTCATGCAATCATGAAGCAGGGACTTCTAGAGTTTGAGACTTGACTTATGATCCACTGGGATTATGTGTTTTAGTACTGATGGGATTATGGGTCTGAGTACTGCTGGGACTATGGGTGTGGCCTAAAGTGGATAGGCTGAGGCAGAGAGCCTGAATATAATATAAAGAGAGACAGAAAGACTCTCGCTGCTGCTCTCTGTTCCCCTGGTTGTTCCATCGCCTGTGTCACCATATTGTTGCTGTTCCACCGCCATGAACTGCTGGCCTCTGCATTGTGCCTCTCTGCCTTGGATCTAGCCAAGTATGGACTGAAACCTCCATTAACTGTGAGCTAGATAAAATTTTCCTTCCCTCGTTTTGAGTGTCGGGTATTTGTCCCAGCAACAAGTAAAAAGTAACTAACACACAGTTTGGTACCAGAAATGGGGTTGTTGCTGTGACTGACCTGACCATGTGGATTACAAGTTTTTGGGAATGGCTTACAGGAAGAGATAGGAAAGTTTCAAAGATGTCACCTACAAGTGAAGCACTAGAACGGCTTCAGTGGTTGTGTTTGGGAGATTCTGGTCAGAGCTCAGGCCAGAATGCTGATAGAAAGCCTGGCAATAAAGACCAGGATGGTGAGGTTTCTGCTGAGAAGGACGGCATTGGTTGTTGGACTTCAGATGATTTGTGCTATGGATTGGCTGAAAGTCTGTCAGAATTGCAAGAGAGAGAGGCTTTTCCTTGAGAAAAAAGCCACAGAGACCCAAGTACCAGAATGGCAGCAGCAGCCAAACCAGGATCCAAAATGGTGCCAGCATGGAGAATTTGTTCCTCGGAATCAAGGTCAGAGTGTTCATCAATCCAGACGCTGCATCCATACAACTAAGAGAGAAGGAAGCCTGGCTACTGCTCCAGCTGGCAGCAGACCTTGGCATCATCCATGTGACATTGGTTTTAGGCACATTCAGAATGCAAAAGTTGTTAGGTTAAGAAGGCTTCTACCTCGATTTCAGAAGAAGGCCTGGGAGGCCAGGCAGTGTGCCCCTGAGAGGGCAGTGTGTGAAGCAGAGAGTGAGAAGCCTATTCAGTGGAAACTCCAAAAGTTTGGAAATGCCAGAAACATGGCTCATCTAAGGGAAACTGCAAAGAGGGAGCAAATCTGGCCTAAGGGAGAAGCCATGGAAACTACCACCAAGAGTGCTATAGGGTGGAGCTGTGTAAGGCCTTTGGAGCTCACAACTCAGTGCAGACTGCTTCAGATTTCCAGTTGGAACTAGGGGATTTAATGTTTACCCTGCTGGAGTTTGGACATGTGTTGCTCCCAGTGTTTTGTGTTACCCTATTGTTTGCAACTTTTGGATTGGTAATGTTTATCTTGTACCTTTGAATGTTTGATATGTTTAACTTCTTTTATACAGGGACTCACAGTTGAGAGTTTGCCTTGTATCTTGGAGGAGACTTGGAACTTGAACTTTTCAGCAATGCTGAAACTGTTGGGACTTTGGCAACTCTTAGTGATGGACTAAAATGTCTTTTTCACAAAGGGATGTGCCTGAGACTTTGGGGGTCCAGGGGCGGAATGTTATGGTTTATGTCTAGTTGTCCCCCCAGAACCTCATGCAATCATGGGGAAGGGACTTCTAGTGTTTGAGATTTGACTCATGATCCACTGGGATTATGTGTTTTAGTACTGATGGGACTATGGGTCTGAGTCCTTCTGGGATTATGGGTGTGGCCTAAGGTGAATAGGCAGAGGCAGAGAGCCTGAATATAATATAAAGAGACAGAGATACAGACTCTCACTGTTGCTCTCTGTTCCCCTGGTTGTTCTGTTGCCTGTGTCACCACATTGTTGCTGTTCCACCGCCATGAACTGCTGGCCTCTGCATTGTGCCACTCTGCTTTGGATCTATCCAAGTATGGACTGAAACCTCCATTAACTGTGGGCTAGATAAACCTTTCCTTCTTTCATTTTGAGTGTTGGGTATTTGTCTCAGCAACAAGTAAAAAGTAACTAAGACATCTTGGTAAAAAGCCTCTTTACAAATGGCACTGAAAAAACTGGATATCCATTTGTAGAAGACTGAAACTAGAATCCCATCTTTCACTTTTTTTTTTTTTTTTTTT
>PVKN010041501.1:0-10548 GCA_004027915.1 Capromys pilorides
GGAAAGCAGGAATGATTTTGTTAGAATGACAATATGATCTATTGGAATGACTTCAAGATTTCGGCACACAAAAACTGATTTAATTTGGCTGGAATGCTTAAAGTCATTTTCAATCATCTCAGATTTTTATAGAGAGAAAGAGATACACACAGTAAGAGAGACAGAGAGACAATGAGAGACAGAGGCAGAAGCAGAAAGACAGACAGAAAGAGACAGAGACACAGAGACAAAGAGAGAGAAACAGAGAAGATAAAATTTAACAAATATCTATACCACGCCCACTCCGACTTACAATATCAGCTTTTGTGATTTTAGTTCTGAATCTTTCCATCTTTTTCCATTGCTAGGATGTTCTTTATTGTTCATGCCCAGGCCTCTCTAATCTCCTATGGCTCCTGCTTTAGACTTCCACTCCCAAGTTTTATCTTTCTGCCCTACCCAGCTGAACTCCTTGATACTTGCTCAGAGCAGCCTGCCTGTCTGCCTTAACTGAAGACACGCCCCTCCCCTCCATGACGACTGACAGATAACTTCACATATCTCTGATACCTGGAGTCCTTCAGGCATGGGATGCCAGTCTGTTGGCAATAAAGAGAGGTCACTGAAGATATCTGATTAGAGGAGAAAAGCAAAACAGTATTCCAGGGCCATGAGACTGACAGTGATGTGAAGACCAGATAGAGTAGAAGTTGAGGAATACATGATGCTAGGTGAATCAGATGAGACAAATTTATAAAGAGGATAGGTAAAGTTATTCCACATTCAAATAATATGCTATGCATTTCTAAGTGTGTGCGTGTGTGTGTGTTTTATAGGTCAATTAAGATGAACAAAGGCATTAATTACTAGGGTAACTAGTAAACCACCATTATCATTATTGTCACTGGAGTTGCTACTGAAGAGGCCAAAGCTGAAAGGAATCAACATAAGGATACAGACAGCAAGTGCAGGCACAGAGAAACTGTATGCACGTAAGACATATGTAATATTCAGTTTTAGTTACACTTTCCTAAAACCTATCTCAGAAATCCCTTTTTACTGTCCCAACTTTGTACAAAACAAAATATCTTAGGTGAAGATATGAAAGGAAAAATGGGGCAAAGGAAGGATGGAGGAAGGAAAGAAGGAAGAAAGGGAGAGAGGGAGGGAGGCAGGGAGGGAGGGAAAAAAGATGGAGGAATGGATGGAAGGAGGGAGTCAGTTTTAATGAAGACATGATATATCGGCAATTGCAATCTACAGTTTCACTGATTATTTTCTAATGTCCTCTACACAATTCACTCTGAGATAATTTTATTTTATGTATTTTATTTATTTTTTTAATGTATTTAGTACAGAGTCTACAGAGTCTCACTGCACAGATAAGACTCGGAGTGATTTTCCTCTTTCTAGCCTCCAAAGCACTGGGATTACAGATTTGCATCACAATGCCCAGGCTCAATTGCTATCTCAGCATGCCTCCAGGGCAGGGCCAGTGAGGCAGGCCTGGGATCGAACCCTGGGCCCTGCTCCTACCTAAGCAGGTGCTTTAATCCACTGCGCTATCTGTCTGGCCCTAGATAAATTTAACTAAAGTCATTAATGAAGAAAATTTAAGTGATCTGTGCAAGATCAAATTCTGTTAAGAAAAAAAATAATTCAAAACAAAAGTATTCATTTACAATACAGATATTATTCGGTACTATGTGCCAAGCTTTTTTCTTAATAGCCCATGAGCTGTAGTCACTGTGTTGCTTGTCACCATTATACTAACGAGAAACCACAATGTGGATTTCTTAGATCTTCAAATCTCTGCTTCACATTATCCTGTCTATATTTCTGTACTGAATCTTCACCCTGTAGATCAAAAGTGTGCCAAGAACAAAGGCGATGCGTGGTGGCTAGCTGTGGTTTTAGGGTCTCAGACATGGGAGTGGTTGTCCTGAAAACCCTGTCCAGCACGTACGTCCATGCATGAGTTAATCGTTCTCTTTAAGCACACCAGTGTCATTTGTAACTGAGGGAAATGCCACGCCTATACTGCAGGTCTTTGCTCAGGGTGCACTTTTGAATAGGACATCGATGTGTGGGGTTCCAGACGGTTACTTCATGGTGTACTGTAAAATGAGGCAAGAAGCAGCAAGAGCAATAACATGAGCAAAATGAGTCATTCCTCTTGTGTGTACGTCCAAGCAGACTAATGTAAAGATACAGGTGTATTTTTGCCACCTATTTTAAAGAAGATGAAGACAATTATGGGCTGAAAATCTAAGGTTTTTGTATTCATCTATGAAGCGACTATTGAAACATTTATGCCCCAAACAAACTGGGCTCTAATCAGAGTTCTGCTCTGCACGCTTATCACAACTTACAAAACCAATCCCAAATACAAAAAAAAATTAAAAAGTAAGATAAAAACAAAAAACAGATAATAGGAGAACAAATCTGTTGAAAAAGGGAAGGAGATCAAGACCTGGAGGGAGAGAGGAGCAGCGGAAGGGGATGAAAAAGGAATTAACATGTGTTAGGTACACATATCATCTCTCTACATGGATGCCATCATGAGGTCCTGCACATGACCTAACAAAGATGAAAACTATAATAATAATAATAATAATAATAATAATAATAATAATAATAATAAACTACTTGTCTCACGTTCCTTTGTGACACCACAAATTTCCTACCTCCCATTTTAATGTAATCAAAGACAGTTTCTTGGGACTGTAAAGTGCCTTTCATTTAGCTTACCTCTCCAGGCACTATTCCCTGAAGGGGCTTCAGCTTTCTGCCCTTCACTTGTCCTGCAGGGACAATCAAGCACATAATTTATACGCTCAATAAATTGGCAGTGGCAGGGTACTAAATTGCCTGGAGAAGTGTGGAGACCACAACAGGCCACTAGTCCCCTAAAAAGCTGTGATGTTAGCTGGAGTAGTGTTGGAGTAGGCAGAAAGGTCAGAAGTGATGATCTGGTACAGGAGCGAGCAGTAGCTCTTAGCTGACGCCTGCCGAAGGACCAGAACAACAGATGGCACTGCCTGGGCATAGTCATCAGAGAGCTAGTGTTTATGATGAAAGCCCGGGTGATTACATAGAGATAATAGACGTGCTGTACAAATAACAACCCAGTTCTGTTGATAAGTGTTCTCTCCGTGTGTGCAAGCAGAACAGGACAACCAGCCGCCCTGTATACCTTCACAATCCTGCCACACTCCAAAGATACACATGCAGTTAGTCATAGTTGGCAGCCTACTTTGCAGATGCAAGAAGCATATTTGATGCTGCTTAATTTAAAGCAACATGGTCTACTGGAAAAAGCTATATTGTAGAAAATCAGGCGATTTCCACTCTCAAAATCATAGCTGAGCGTCTGAACAGACAATGATCTTTAATTCTTATTAACATCATAGTTTCCATTATTTTCAAAATACCACCTACACATCTCTATCCTAGTTTCTATCAAATTGCAACACAATTCTCTGTTTATGCTATATTTTGTGTATCTCAACACATAGGAGATAGGACTGAGGTTATGACTAAATTATTGATAATAGCTGGTGGCTTTTCTCTATTCTGGCCACTAAGCATGTGTGTGTGTGTGTATGTGTGTGTGTGTGTGCACGCGCGCACACACACACACACACACTCTGGTTCTTATTAAATAAGTTGACAAAAATATATGTTCACATTCTGGTAACTGTTTATATTAATTATACTATAAAGTGTATATTTAGAGAAAACAATATATTCCCTAAAGTTGACCAGAACCTCATAGTTCTAGAAAACCTGCCTGATATAGTCAGCATAATACATAGTTCTTCATTACCATTATAGAAAATTTCAATGAAATCTTCTTATTGAATTTACTTGGTTAGTCCTCTTAGGTTACTTGGTTTTCCCAAGGCTTGGAGATTTTCTGTTCAGGATTCTAGCTGTCTTCAATGGGCAAGAACATTGTATTTAGTGACTAATGCTGCTGCTTCTTTGGAAATCTCTGATTAGAACTCTCACACCTCCAGTTCATTTAAATTAACATAGCACTCCTAGTTGTTTGGCAAGTAAATTGAAGATTTCAAATAGACTGGTGTATGCTTATTGTCTGAAACACATCTGTGCAGATGCAGCTTAAATTGGAACTCAGATCTACTTTACCATCTTCTCAAAAGACAAAATAAAAAGTTTCAGCATGGGACAACACAAATGCTATCAGCAGTGAACTGAATTGTGTAGATACTTTGGGTTTATCAATCATTTATTATCTCTGTGTTTCTGGACACATTATGCTCTTATGCCTGTGGGCCAGTGCTCTCACTTGTAAAATGTAGACTATGGTTCATTACCCACAGAGTGGCCAGAAGGAGTCAGCGCAGGTGGGTGAGTGTGATAGGCCATTCCATTCCTCAATGGGACACCTGAATGCCTACAGGAATGTAAAAAGCCTAGGAACATGTGCGGGTGGTTTAAGGACCTATACATGCTCACTCATTTCCTTTCTATTTCTCTGACAAGAGTATAGAGTTATTCTAACTTTCTTTCCTCAGTTTAGTATCCATACTCAGCATGTCTATTATCTTGAAAATATTGTTTGCTACCACTTTGTACCTGAATTATTCTTGCAGGCTTTGCCTCTCTTAGGAGAGTCAATTGATAGTTCCTCTTAGCTTTATTGGGAGCTTTTGTTCATACACTGCAGTGTTGAAGGTCTGGCAGCCATTAGGGAAGATGACAGAGAGCCCTGTGACTTAACAGCTGTTCACCTTCTTTTCTTTCATTGTTTTCTTCTGCCTTTGTCATCCGCAATTTTAAAATAACATATAATCATGATAGAACAATTTTTCTCATTCATCAGACCCAAAGTTAGGCTAGTGAGATACAACACAGACCCTCATGAATGTGAATAAGTTTGTTTGCCTTGATTTAATCCATCAGATAAAGGCTCTAATTTCTACTACTAATTCACAGAGACTGAAGGAAGTGGTTGAATGAATTTTCTATTTACCTCTGAAAATACCATTATTGCTTTTCTTTAATAAAACCTTGCTACAGAACTCTGAATTTATAAGAGACTAATTGCAAACAAGTGTAGAGCTGAGTATGAGAATGTATGGATGTCTTCTTAGAATTCTGAGTTCTCTAACATTCTTCATATTTTCAGCTTTTTCATTTGCTTTGTATAACTTCTTACAGTTTTTATAAATTATACATTAAACACAACTCAGATCTTTCCAGCTACACAAGATAGTCAAGATCTCTTCATGAAGACTAGGGGCTCACATTCTCCTTGGGTTTCTCTGTTCCGTTTCTGTTTAATGCCAATTTTTAACTATCTTCATACTTTTTTTCTTAAACACAAAGATTTGTGTTCATCTTTTGATGCACAATATAAGCATCATCTATGCTGTGACTTATTCTACTGTGATTTATCTCTGTTAAGATAAATTTAGGTTTCACGTTCCAATTTAGCCATAACTGTTATATTAGAAATTAAATACAAATGTATTTCTTTGTCGTAAGTTGTTTTCCCACCATGAGATTATAGTCTCCTAGTGAACAGGGATCATGCTCAAAATCTTAAGTTATGCAAAACATTTTCCTTTCACACACTATTTCCTACTGTTTCATGTGCATTTGGAACTTGGAAATGAATGCTGCACAACAATTTCCCAGGCTAATTCCAGTATATATCCTAGAGACCACGGAAGACATATGCAACACATCTGATATTTGGTTACATTGTGTTTTTCTCATGTAAGCAGAATTAAAATAATGTATTTAGAAAACAGTTAATTTCTTGCTTCCCTGCCTGCTGCCTGCCTGCCTGTCTTCCTTCCTCTTTCTTTGTTTCTTTCTTTCTTTCTTTCTTTCTTTCTTTCTTTCTTTCTTTCTTTCTTTCTATGTATTTAGCACAGAGTCTCGCTATGCAGGGTCATGGGCTTGTAGTGATCCCCCTGTCTTTAACCTCCCCAGTGCTGGGATTACAGGCATGCACCAACACACCATATCCTGGGCACTGGCTCACTGTTCCCAGGGGTTGGGCCTGTGTGGCATGTGGTGCCTGGTATTGAACCCCAGTCTCTGCACTTGCTTAAGCAGGTGCTTAGTCTGCTGAGCTATCTCATAGGACCTCACTTTCTTAATTCTGTGTATTCATGAACAAATCTCTTAAAATCTCAGTGCCTTTGCAATCTCATCTAAATATAGAAAATAGATGATCTGTGCATATTTTTCATAATTTTATCATCAAAACATTGTAAGATCACATAGGTAAGATATATTTCAGAAAATATGGTCCCACCATGTTCTGCTAAGGGTTGCTGAATAATGAATTTACAATGAAAAATGCACATGAGAGTGCAGGGTGTCAGGCAGCAATTCAGTATGCTCTACCATTCAGGGGCAGCTGTTCTGTGTTGAGGCACAAATACCCAAAAAGATGCATATTTTAAGTATTTATAAAGACAAATTATGGTCTATAAAATTAAACTATAGCATCAGCTTTTTTCTACATTTCCTTTAAGGGAGGGCATAATGGGCAGAGAAACAAAGGAAAATAGAAGGCTGAAATTGTACTTAAATTATAACAAATTCACTGGAGAACTGACCCAAATTTCCCTTTGTCTTATTTTTAAACTCAACATATGTACATAAAAATGTGTGTTCTACTTTAATTTGAGGTTATTTCCTCAAATACGTGTGAGTCTCATGTAATTTTTTTTAAAAAAATACATTTTATTCTATATATGAGCATGTGTTGCTTAAGAGTTAGGATGATTTCTTAGAAATTTATCAATAAGCATTTTTTTACATGTATTTGGTTGTTATAGGGTCTCACCATGCAGCACAGATGCACAGTGATTTTCCTGCTTTCATTCACAGCAGTACAGCGATTACACATGTACACCACTAAGCCTGAACTCTGTGGCCAGCTCAGCCCACCCTAGGGGCAGGGCTGGTGTGACATGTGGTGCCATGAATTGAGCTGTGGTTCCAGGAATTGCCTTTGTTGTCTCAGCAGGCTTTTTACTGCACTGTTATCTTCCTGACCCCCAGTAGGTGATTCGGTCATTGATGAAAATATTATGAAGCACAGTTCTACAAACATAGGTACTGAATACTTTACCTACGTGAGGGATATGTGTGTGTGTGTGTGTGTGTGTGTGCATGTGTGTGTGTGTGTGTGTGTGTGTATGTGTGTGATGAGTAATACAAGATTAAGCCAAGTACAAGAGAAAATTGCCCTTACAAAGTCATTTATTATCACTATCAAGTATTACATATATTTCATAATTAAATGTGTAGTCTTTTATGTGACTCGTGGCATACTAGGTTGTTTCCTACATGAGCATCAGCAAGATGACTAATGCATATGGCATGACCTCAAGCTGGTACAACATTACAAATCAGCAAGTATTGCTCAGTCCAATTACAACCTATTGGAACCACCACCTTATGTACGGTGCATCAGTGAACAAAATGTTACTAAGCAGACCACGGTTGCACGACCCATGCAACACAAAGCTACAGGGTTCAAGTGTGCAGCACAATGGCTCTATCATAGTGAATACAATTTGCATATCCACCACCTCACAGCCATGCTCATTCAGCTCACAGCAACCCTGAATGCTGTGAAGTATTATTACCTACAGGCCTCATCTTACACATTAGAATTTGACTTATTCATCCTAATTATGTGCTATTTTGAATTGCTCAGTTCTGGTTCTGATTAAACTCTGTAAAAATTGCCATGTTGAATACAGAGTTTGAGGAATTCATAGAATCTATGTTATAGATGTGCCTGACCCACTACTGCACGCATGACATTCTCAAGCTGTGACTCTCCCTGCTCTGTAAGTAAAGATGACAACTATTTGCTGTGTATCTCTGTTTTTCTCCTCAATGAGCATGTTCAGACAAAAAAGAACAATATTTAATATAATAATATTTAATATAATAACATAGTATTTAATTATATTAATCTAAAGATCAAAGATGCATAACAATAACCTCGTTTATTGTTTATACTTCCTCTGAACATAACTCTCAAGAAAAATAAAACAGTATTTTAGCAATAAGCTTGTTTTTTCCTAATAGTGAATTATAGAACTCTTCCCTTTTTCCCCCAAGGAATTAAAAATAATGTGTTAAGAGTTGGATAAAGTGTAACAGAGTTTTGTAACTTGTTTCACTTACTTCCAGGCACAGATTATTTCACTTGGTCTCAGGTTTTCAATCTGTAACATGGAGACACATTGTCTCAGATTTTGGTGAGGAGTAAATTTGGGCACAAAATATATGCATCCCTTAGCTGCCCTTACTGGGTATTTTTAAATTTTTCCTCAAAAAAAATATTACGGCTGGGGACATAGTTCAGTGGCATAGCACCTGTCAGGCAAGAGCCAGACCCCAAGTTCTATTCTCAGTATCAAAAAATAAATAAATAAATAAATAAATAAATAAATAAATAAATAAGTTTCCTCTATACAATATCCAGTACAAGCTTGTGCATAATATGTACTTAAGACTGGGGATTTCCAGTACCAAAAAAGCAAAAACTAAAACAAAACAACCATCTCATAGGTGCTCAATAAAGTTGACTGGTTAATTATTTCTGAAAAAGTGCATTTATTCATTCACATATTTCAAATCTTCTAAAAATTCCTGTTTCATTGAAGTAAAAAAAAATCCTTTACAAACTTCCAACTTTACTAATCCAACATGGATTTAAAAAACAGGTGATTTTTCAGTAAGCATAGACCACTGAGATTTTGCTGTTTTAAAAATCATGGTCACAGCAAAGTCAGATCAAGGCTGAAACATGCCTGCCTCTCAAAACTAAAACACTAGAGACTGAAACATCACCTTAGCATCTGCAGAAGTGGTTTTTCTAAATCTCTAAAGTGGACTCAGAAAATCTGTGGGTTCTTTTTGTAATTGATCCATTCCTTTGTCAATGTGAAAAGTGATTTTAAAAAAATTACACTATTTGAAGGTAAACATTTTAACCTTTGAGAAAATGTTTTGCAATTGGGGCGTGAATATCCACACGCCGATAACTGCAGTCATGTGGAAGGAGAGTCCAACGCTGAACACAATTCCATTGCTGTGATTCTAAGCACTTCACACTAAGCATCAGCATTTTCCAGGTGTTGAGTTGCAGTATAAATAATACTCTCAAGGGCTGGCCTCATAGCTCAGGGGACTAAAGCGCCTGCTTAGGCAGAGCACAATGGCCAGGGTTTGATTCCCAATGTACTGTGCGGGCACCATCCACAGGGCGCGCTGAGATGGAGATTGAGACTGGGTGTGGTAGTGCATCTTTGTAATCCCAGCTCTTGGGAGGCTGAAAAAAGAAGAATCACTACAAGTCTGATCTATATAGTGAGACCCTGTGAACTCTGTAGACCATGTCTTAAATACATAATACTAATACTAATACTACTAATAATAATACCATTGATAAGAGTCAAGTGCGTCATTTACAAAGTACAATTGATACTTTATTTATTATCTTCTCTATAGGCAAACTGGCTGCTCCAGTTTATAACAATGAAAGGGTTTTGTTCAAATATTTAATTATAAGCTATATTTGTTTGTACAAACTGTAAGTAAAAGCAGGCCAGACCACTCCTCCAGCCACTGTCTTTTGTTGAAAATTTCTACCCATGAACAGCCAGAGCTAATAATACTGAAGGGAAGTCAACAGAAGAGACACAATACTAACTGTTCTACTATCATAGTACCACAGTATATTGCTGGCGGATGTTCCAGTATAACATCTCTACTCTCCAGTTTCTCAGTCCATAGAATTAAATAAGGGATGCTAAAAAACAGTCACTCTATTCACACATGCCCAGTCCTGGAGAAACATGGAAACATCAAGCCAGCAAGCAAAGCGAGCACAGGAGCCCTGCCCCGAGGCAACATCTCCCTCCTTCCCTGGACGCTGTGGCACATTCTCTTGTGCCCCGCCCCCCGCACCCCTGCCTTTTTTTCAAATCCACTCTTCATTCTTGTCAGGTTTTGTTCTCATGTTGCTTCTTCCTCAATGTGTTACACTGGTTATATCTTTTTAAAGACTAGCTTTATTTACTGCAAATAAAGCTATTCTTTAAAAGAATATAATCTGCATCCAAAAGTAAAACAAAATCCCAAATTCATAGGAGAATAATTGTTAATACATTGCATATTGTTATCTTTAAAGTACAAGATATAGGCCTAAGCAATCGCCAATCAACATTAACACAGAACTTTCTTTATAATGAACTAAGAGGCAAGGTTTATTTATTTAGGTTATTTTCTTTTATTCTTTCTCCCTGGACCCTCACCTATTTTGACTCTTTCCATCTGCTGGCATTCTATTTAAAAGAGAAATCTCTTTAAAGAACACATTGATACAGTTTCTCAGGCTCTCATTTCATGTTTCTTTCCCAGGAGACTCACTTCTCTCACTTAGAGACACATTTTTCTACTAGTTATGCCCATTTCTACCCCCTTCTCCTCTTTTTTGGCTATTTTTTTTTTTTTTTGTTGTAAATGAGGAGCTCTGATTTCTTAGGCCTATGTCTT
>PVKN010041502.1:0-10542 GCA_004027915.1 Capromys pilorides
AAGAAGAGAAGGAGGAGGAGGAGGAAGAGGAGGAGGAAGGGGAGAGAGAGAGAGAGAGAGAGAGAGAGATCCAAGCAGGAAAGCAGAGATGGGGTGGGGTCAGAGGAAGAAGAAAAATACAGAGCAGAGATGCAGTCTGGAATATAAGTTGCCACTTTTCAGCTTACAGAGCTGAACGCACTTCTCAGAGAAGCGAGATGATGGACATGAGACTCCCAGAACCATATCAGGAGAATCCCAGCAGCATGGATGGACTCATAAGGGTGCCTGGGCCTTCACAGGGAAAGATGAAGGCCTACGTCAGGCCAGAGCCTGGCCTAGAGTATGAAGAAAGCTAAGCTCCAGGAGGTGTCGAGTCCTAAGTAACCAAACCATGCTGGCAGGCATCCGAGGTCCAGGCTCATTCCTCAGATGCGGCCCCGTCCCCCCACCCCAACATCCCTGAAGCCCATCTCCTCTCCCTGTTTGAACGAACAAATCACACACTGAGGCAATTTGCTGAGCACACACTGCTGGCACCCTCAGCACTTGCCCAAGGAATTGGGGCTTGATGAAGATGTGATTATAATGGCCTGTCGGCATGCATAGGCATGCTGGAAATATTCTTCTGCCGAGCAAGCTCCCACACTGGGAAGCAGAGGGTAGGGCATGGTGTGAACTTAGCAGGGAAAAGAGTCTCTGGGGATGGAGAAGCACTGCATGTGCAGGTTCATAGTAACAGGGAGAATTCTCCCACCACTCTGTTACTCTCCAGTGCACTCGGCAGTATTTTCTCTGCTCCTGGGCCAGTGCCCTCACCTGGCACTGAGCACTGTTCCTCAACCCAACATGTATTTGCAGCCTTGCTGCTTGGCCTGAGGCAGGCCTTTGGCCCTGGCCTCCTTCTGCCTCTTGCCTTTACCCATGTGGATCACTGTTCTACCCAGAATACCCTTCCCACTCCTGATCTATTTAACGAACCACATAGTCTTTTTAGATTCAGCTCAGATGTGACCATTGCCACCATAAAGTCTTCTCTGAGCCTTCCCTCCACCCTATGTTGGCCTGACCATGGCCTCCTCAGTGCCTCCACTATTCCCATGCTTTATTGTCCCACAGTAGGACCTGCTGTGCTACGCCATGTTTGTTCTTTCTACATTTTCTATGGGCAAAGGGACCACATATTATTCATCCCGTAGCCTCAATTCCTGGAGTGAGTGTTGTTGCAGCTCATTAGTATTTACATGTTTCCTGGACATGTGGAAGGTAGGTGAGTGGGTCAATAGGAAGAGAGATGTGTGGATGGATGGATGCATGATGGATGCATGGATGGATGGATGGGTGGATGGATGGATGAGTGGGAGGACGGGTGGATGGATGCACTGATGCATGGGTGGACCCATAGGTGGGCTAGTGAATGGAAGTGCAATAGCAAGCAGAAACACAGAAATGACACTCAGGATTTAGAGGCAGGGTTATTTATGTCAACAGGAACTTCTCAGGATTACTCCCAGAGCACTAGTCTTCAATCTCTGGTGGTCTAGGTCTTATATATTATGCACAAGCAGGAGGTATAAAAGAGATACAAAGGCAAGACAAAACAACCTGACAGTTCTTCTGATCAGCCAGCAGGGTGAGACGATCAATTACAGGGCTAGACTGATGACTTCAGTTACAAGTAAAATCAAGTATCCTATGTGTCCAGTTACCCTCTCATGGCTACAGGGGTCAAGAAAGTGATAACTAAGCCATGAAATAGGCATAGAGCTAGGCAGCTTCAGAAGAGCAGAGCTTTAAAAAGAATAATTTCTCTTGTACAGTTTTTCTGTTTCAGTGTTTGGCTATATAGTTGAGTGGATGAATGGGTGCATGAATGGATGGGTGGATGGATAGATAGATAGATAGATAGATAGATAGATAGATAGATAGATGATAGACAGATAGATAGATAGATAGATAGATAGATAGATAGATAGATAGGGAGGTAGGCAGGCAGGCAGACAGACAGACAGACAGACAGACAGACAGACAGACAGACAGACAGACAGACAGACAGACTAAAATAAAGCTGCCAAGGATGTCCCCATGACAGCCCTGGAAGAATTTTTATAGCTTTAGAGGCACATCCAAAGCCAGTGCGGACTAAGGTAGAAGTCATATTTAGATGAGACTAGCTATAGTCTTTCAACAAAGCATCCTTCTGCTTTTTTTAGATAACCAATTCATTTTTCTGCTTTTGTCACTTTCTCTCCCACTCACAGACATTTTTTGCAATGGATACAAGCTATTATTTTATTATTAGTCACAAATCATGGACAACTCGCTTTTGAAATTGATTTCTGCTGCTGGTTAAAGTGCTACATCAGCTACTACTACTACTCAGTTTTCTATCAGCACAACAAACCACCATGGGTGACTTCAGAGCAGAAGCCAGGGTTAGCTGGATTCTGACTGGGTGATGCCACATGTGGTCCATTTGGTCCAAATGCCAGTCGGGGACACCCCTTGGCTAGAGAGCAGGTTACGGTTCCTGTTCTAGCAGGGAAATCATATTGAGCACACTCTGTATTTATATTGTACATAGTAAGTTTTGCCTTTTCTCTGTGAATATTTAGCAATGTTGGGATCAATGGTTTCTGAATATGAAGTCTCTCAAAATGGACCATTTCCTTTCAGTTCCAATTTCAGTCAAGTAGCAGTACTTAGATAAGTCCTAGGGCCCTATCTCTGATTGGTGAGGTAGGTCTTACACCCAGGATTTGGGGAAAGGAAGCAGTCCCTTGGTATGCCTTACAGAGTACCACCTATGCTCCAAGGTGGGTACTACTCAGATGGGTAACCTCAGAGTTGCCCATCCTGCACCCAGATGCCAAGAATGAAAAAGCTACTGCAGCCCCTTGGGAGAACATGGGTAAGCAGCAGAGCCAGGTTAGGATGGAGTCACACAGGCAGGGGTTTGAGTCCTGCCTCTACTATCGCTTATCAGTGTGATGTCAGGGAAGCCACTGAGGCTTGCTCACCTGTGAAATGAAGAGGATTCTATTTAACAGGTGAAGTAGTTGTAGGGTCAAACTATCCACTGAATCCTTCCAACAGAGTCCGTGTTGAGATCCGAAGAACATCCATTCCGCCCTCTCTCATCTCTGCACTGGCTTCTGTCTGCCCACATAGCAATGACCCCTGCTTCCCCTATCACTGCCCTGCTGCAATATTATCTTTTAGGCAAGGATGCAAGATAACCAGGAAGAGCATAAGCATCTGGGTCTTAACCTCAGCTCTTCCACCTGTTACCCATGTGACCAGTGTCACTTAACCAGTTATACAATGGAGATAATAAAAGCACTGATACCCTAAGGTGTTAGGGAAATCAACACGTCAATGCTAGAAAAAGCTTGGAACAGTGCCTGGCACATAGTAAGAGTTCAATGAACGTCAATTATGTTTTCACCATCAATTTGTCTACAGTCATCACTGAGGCAAATAGGACCTAATTTCAAGGAGTCACAGTGAGGAAACAAAGAAATGATATTCTTAAAAATGCCTACCATGGGTCAGGCACACAGTGTGTACACACGAGCCCTCAGGTGCTATGATTTCTCAGTCTCTTTATGGTGACTTCTGCTTATTCCTGACCCTATGCCTTGTGGGTCAGGTATTTCCAAAGCAGGGCAGAGACAGGGAGAAGGAGGTCTGACTGCTTCAGGGTTGTTGGCAAGGCTACATGTCCCCGAGAGCCCACCACTGCCTCTGTTACCAGCTGATTGGTAGATTTGGTTTCAGTATTTTATTTGATTTTGGAATTGTTTAAAAGGAACACAATATAATCATTTGTGAACACACTTAAATCACTCGGCAGGATGCAATAAAAACATCAAATGAAAATTATGGTTCAAAAAGCAGGCTCTGATTTCTCCTCTGTCTGGGTGGGCAAGATAGAGTTTGTACTTGTAGTGGAAGCTTGGAGGAGGGGGAAGGTGGGGGGAAAAGCATGACTAGAAATGGGGACCTCAGAGGGCTATTTGACCCTAGAATCTGAGTCCTCTCAGAGCACAGGACCCTAGACAGATGGGCCTGAGGAGTTGAATATCACATTCAAAGACACACACACACACACACACACACACACACACACACACACACACAAAACCTGCTCATCAACCAGTCCAAGTATCAGTTCTGACCCAATACTGAGGTTACCTCAGTGCAGAGTCTGTGGGGACCATGGGTAATGTTCTCCTCTCAACTCAGTGGGCTAGAAACAAAGGCAACAAAAGTTCCCAGAGGTGGGGGGCATGCCTCAGAATGTTGGCAGGAGGAGCATAGGTGAACAGGAGCTCCTCAGACGCAGGTACTTTATTTCACTCACCTCTCTAGCCCTGGAGGGCGGCCTGCTGCCTGATATATCCTGGGTGTTAATGAAGTAGTCGTTCAGTGAGGCTGGACCACTGGGCTGGCTGGGTGAACAAAGCCCATCTGAAGCCCCCATCAAAATCATAGCCCAGACTCTTATCCACCGCTGCTCCCGGTACCCCCAGAGGCCACCTCCCCCAGGCTGAGCACTTCCCCATCAATGGGAGCCTTGCTGGGTGAGCTGAACACCCTTTGACTACTTTCTCTGAGAGGCGACCACAAAGGGGATTTTTTTTTTCCTCCACCCTCAACACAGTTTTTTTCCCAGAGCAGGGACTTGCTGCTGGCTCTGAGCCAGGGTCACGCTGGCATTATCTTGATCCATTTTTCCAGATAGAAAAGGAAGAAAACATGTTCTAAGCCAAATATTTAACCAGACAAATCATCTGAGCGCTGCCTGCCCACTTACCACCCCACGCCCTGGATTGCAGTAAGTAAAACACAGAAAGGCAAAGACTCTGAAGGTTCAAAAGAGCTGAGAAATTCTGCAGTCCTGATTCTACAGAGCAGAGAAGTAAGGCTCAGAGAGCTTCCCTTCCTGTGCCAGCACCACTCTTACCATGAACCCACCACCACATCTTGCTGCTACACAGTCATGAGGATGGGCTCCACACTGCTGGGTACTGTTTCCAGTCAATGATGTGCAGGGAGGGTCCCCAAAAGAAGAACTCAGAAGCCACACAGAACAAGTGTGTGCCCCAGGCCACCAGAATGCTTTTCTGCATCACTGATGCGAAGGTGCAGCCAGGGCACTCTGGCCTCCACACTCTGTCCTTCCTGAGCCCATCCTTCTAGGCAGGGACATGAGTGGGCAGTAAACGCCCAGGGAGACCATGGCTTCAGTTGATTCACCACCCACCACGCTTCAGGCAGGCGCTCTTGGAGATGTTCCATCATGTTATACAACGAAGCAGAAAAAAATAACTTCACATCCTGCTGTAGAATTCCTCTTCAGGAGGGAACCACCTTTCCTTGGGAAAATACCACAGTAAGGTGAGAGTGTGAGAGAGGATGTGGCCATGAGCCAGGACTTCCAAGGACTGTGAAACTACTTCAGCATAGCTTGGGTCTGCTCCTGGAAAGAGTAAGAAAGCACTCGAGGGGAGGAAAGGAAAGAATGAGAAGGGGAGAGAAAGATGGAGAGGGGCCAGGACCAGGCAAGGTGAAAGAGCAGGAGCCATTTCTTCCTCTTCCACTCAAGGATTTTGTTTCTGTCTTCTGTAGACTCCTTCTCCAACTCCCTTGGTCACCTTCTCTATGTCCTAAAGCATTGCAAATGGACTTTCTGGACAATTCAGTAACAGACTGAATTTTATATGGGGTATTTATGACACAGAACAGAGACCAGGAGATGTCAGCCAGAGGTGGCAGCTGGGTTACACCCACAGCCATCGAGTTCAGCCCTCTGAAGTAACCAGTGTCTCAGGATGGGTGCTTATGAAGAAAAAGAGGTCAGAGTGGTCCGGCTATTTGCCCAGGGTTCCCCAACTCAGTAAACAGCAGAGCCAGAATTTAACACCAGCTTAGACCAAAAAATCTAGAAAACAAAACATGTACTCTTAACAAGGCCACTCCCAGAAGACAAGCCAGGGTCTCTGTTACTGGGTCAGGTAGAATAAGAAGCCAGGCCAGGCCAAAAAAAGCAAGGGCCCTGACCCAACCCTTGGGAGGGGCCTTCAGGGGTATCCTGGAGCCTAGAGGGGTAATACAGTGTCCAGTGCCTGAAGCAGGAGCCCAAGTGGCTGACAAAGGAAAAGAGCTCAGTGGGCCTCAGGTGAACTTCAGGTGAGCTCAGGGGGTGTTTCTCTTTGTCTCAGTTCTTCCTTCTCCTCTCATGTGCTACCTCCGCTCCCAGGACCAGAGGTGGCCTATTCCTAAGCAGTGTCACTGTCCTCTGCATGTATTCACAGTAGCAGCCAAGGCAGAGCTACAGACTGTGGGCTGCAGACAGTCAGCCAGCGTGTGGGAGCTTGACTGAGCTCCTGCGGGGCCTCTGGGATTCCAGCGAGCATCTGGGGCCGCTGGGCTGGCGACAGCGCCACCTGCTGGTGCATCTCAGCACGCAGGAGCCCCAAGAAGCCGGGAAAGTGGGAAGCTGAGGAAGGACTCAGGCTGCCAGAAGCAAAGTAGGTGCACGCATCAGCTTCTCTCTATAAAATGAAAACGGAGATCGTGAGAAGTCTCAAGAAACTAAAACAATGAAAAGAGAGCACTGAAGCATTCAATCACAAACGCTTTGAGCTCCTTATGCGGTTTATAAATTTAAGCAATTATCAAGTCCCCAGTTCCTGGGCACCAAGGAGAGTGGGGGAGGGCGAGCTGTCATGTAAATGCAAGGCCCCAGGCTCCATCCCGGGTGTCCCTCCTCTCTACCCGCACTCCTTCATCCATCCACAGCTGTGTCGCACACCAGCACCTCCTGCATAGCGATCCAGCTCGCACTCTCTCAGCCTCAGGCCTTGTGAATCTGGATTGGGCAGGAATTTTTACTATAAAAAATAGAAACACATCATGACTAAAGCCAAAGAAGGCGGAGATTTTTTTTTTTTTCTATAAAGACAAATTGTAAAGAGAACACAGGTGGAGCTGGGCTGTTTGTTGAATGAAGGAAAGGAGTGAAAACCATGGAGGAGTTTGTTAGAGGAAGAGGCTAAGATCTTGCTTAGCACCCAGTTGCTGTTGAGGGCACTGGACCCATCTCATTTAATCAAATCATGAGATTGGAAGCTAAGCTGAGGGCTACATAGCCACATAGCTTGGAGTTCAAGGTACTTTCTGGAGTGAGGGCAGCTAACTTGCAGTCTCTAATTTTCAAATTGTAAGAGAGTCGAGGTCTTTAATTACACATCGAGGCTTAAGAGACATAGATGTAATCTCTTCCCACTGTACACCCAACACTTAAATCTGTCTCTTCCCATCGCAGCCAAGTTCTTGTATAGCTGCTGCATGATTGCCCTGGTAATGAAGAACTCCCTCCCAAGAGTATAATAATAATTTTATTATTGAATTCTATTAGTGGATTAGAAATTTTTCCTTCTATTGAAGCAGAATGTGCACTTCTCTAGGGCTGGGTAAGGTAATGCAAATACTGTGCCTACCACAGTGCCTGCAACATCAAGAACTGCTATCATCACCCCCACTTTCCTATTACAGCTATTTTTGCTTCTGAGTTTCCCCAGGGATGCCAGAAAACAAATCTAATTCTTCTTCCCCGAGACAGTCCTTTAGATATTTGAAGACAGTGCTTCAGGGTCCCCCTGAGGCTTTGCTTGCCCAGGGTAAACAAATACTCCAGCCTACTTTCAAACACTCACTGGTAAGCAAGAATCAGTGCTGTGTACGGTGTCACTTTCCAGCTGCTACTTGTGTGAGGCTTCAGAGAAGTGGATGGAACAAATGAAGTAGACATAGGCCAGTAGGCAGGATATCTGAGTCAGGGCCTCGACAAAGAAAAAGGGGAAGGAGTAGACCAAGAGCAAACTTTGCAGTAGAGCTACACCCAGCTACATTTGTGAAGCACTCATTTTGAGCATCTCTTTTAGTAGAAAAAAAAAAGAACTCCCCCCCCCCCAGTTAATTTATGTCATTTTGAACCTCCATCATTTTCAAAAAGACATCTTTCCCAAGTCCAGTTTGCTTGCTTTGGGATCCAGCATTGAGGAATATAAGGGTCCAATCCATTCTAAATCATAGAATACCAATCTTCTACTTGGAAGTGGTCAACCTCCAACTCTTACCTTTTAAAGCTCAAGGAAGTCCTGTGTCCATTAAATAAATACAGAGAATTTGGGTCCCCTGTAATAAGAATATCTAATCTTTCTAGAAGTAACTGTCAAGCTCTAGATAAAATTTTAAGCTACTATGTGACTGCACTCAAAAGAGACTAAATGTAGTCACACCTTTGAAGAAAGGGAACCTATTTATGTGATGAAATACACTTTTATTTGTCTGCCTTCTCATTTCAAAATTTTAAAGGCATGGGGGGGATTGACTTCAGCAGACAGATCAGCAGACATGAAATTAAGGAGCCAATAATCAAAGTTGAGGGTTGCCAGAAAGTCTGAAAAGTGCTAGCAAAAGTTCTAAGAGGAGGGATTCACAGAGAGCACCTCCAAAGTTTTACATGAATGTCCCTAAAATCCTAAGTTGAACCTTGAGTTTCATACAAATGGAAAGATTCTCCAAGAAGCCTAGGAGAATAAACAACAGCTCAAAGAGCTGAGTGGTCACTTCATCAGCTGGCCCTGAGGGCTGTAATTCACATCCCACCAAAGAGAGAGAGAGACTTGATAAACAATACAGGCTTCCACTGAAGCCCCAGATGTGCCATTTCTTAAGAGTTAAGATCACCTCCCAAGGCCAAAGGCTACAGCTCAAGACTAAAGGCAAATAGTCACCTTTAAATAAAGCTTTAACAATGCCGCCACAACAATCAAAGTGATTCACCACACATGTAACAGCCTGGAACACTAATTAGAGAAAAAGAACCTATCGAGAGTCACTATAAAGATTTATCCCTGGAGCTGGGGAGGTAGCTCAGTGGTCTAAGCATTGCCTGGCCAGCACAAGAACCTGTGTTTGATATCCAGTACTGCATACCATACTGGCCCCAGAACCTCAGACGCACTGTGCCAGCCACTGAAACCAGGTGTGGTGATGGGCACCTATTATCCTAGCACTGGGGAGTCTGAGGCAGGAGGGTCACTATGAATCGCTGCTTAGCAAGACCTTTAACCAAATACATATTTATATACATTAATTAATTAAAAATTTTGAAAAGTTTTATCCACGATGTCCAATACACAATCAAGGCATGTGGCACAGCCTATAACCCGAGCAACTCAGGAACCTGAGACAGGAAGACCTCAAGCCTGAGGCCAGCCTGGGACAATTAGCAAGACTTTCTCAAAATTTGAAAAGGGGTAGAGGTATAACTCAGTTATAGAGCTCTTGCCTGCTATATAAGACCCTGAGTTCAAGTCCTAGTGTCAAAATAAATAAATACATAATAAAAACTACCAGACATATGGAGTAAGAGGGACAATGTGAGAAGGAAAACAAATCCAGTAAGACCAGACGTACCTATAAACTCCACACTAGAGCTGGAAGATAGCATCTTCATAATAACAATGATAAACATGCTAAATGATGATAGAGTTTTAGCCATAATGTGGAAACATTTTTTAAAATACAAACAAAAGTTCTAGATCTGAAACATGTCAGTCTGAATTTGCTAAATTATTGAATGGGATCCAGTAAACACTGGATACAAAGCAACAGATGAACATGACACCTGAAGACAAATTCATAGACATTATTTTAAATGGGACACAAAAGGACAAAAAAACTGATGAGATAAACAGAGCCCCAGCAGTTTGTAGAGTCCAGCATGCATAAGGTAGCATCACAGAGAAGAGAGATGAAATAGGCACAAGAAAATTAATTAAAGAAATGTTGGCTGATATCTTCCTAAATTTGCTCAAAAGATTCCACAGATCAATGACCTCAGCAATCGCAAGCAAGAAAGAAAGTACCAAGAAAGCAGGTGCTGTGGCACACGCCTGGAAGGCCAGCCCTCTGGGGGCTAAGGCAGGAGGGTCGCCGGGAGCTTGAGGCCTGCGGGGCTACGATGGGATTTTAAGGCCAATCCGAAATAATAGCAGGATCCTGTCTCAAAACACAAACAACAAAACGAAACTCACAATATGACTTCGTTACAATCCTGAAACTCAAGGACAGACTAAGTCTTAAAATCAGAGATGGGGAAGGAGAAGGCATACAGGGGAATTATGACTGGCTCTCTTCAGAAATAAGGAAGCAGAAGGTAGAGAAATAGCATCTTTGAAATGCTGAAAGAAAGCTCTTAACCTTCAATTCTTTTTTTTCTTTTTTTTTTTTTTTTTTTTTTTTTTGTGGGACTGGGGTTCAAACGCATGACCTTGCACTTACCAGGCAGGCACTTGTGCCACAGAGCTATCTCCCCAGCCCCTTAACCTTCAATTCTATCTACAGCCAAAATGTCTAGAAAATAAGGACAGAATTACAATGTTGTATACATTAATGAAAATTTTCCATTTTTTTATAAAAAGAACTTCTCAAGCCTAAAGGAAAATAATATCAAATGGAAAATTCATATGTATAGGAAATATAACA
>PVKN010041503.1:0-10407 GCA_004027915.1 Capromys pilorides
TCAGCAGCCTGGGCTCTGTACAGGAGGCTTTCCCACACCTCACAAGCCGTGGACTCAGCAGCCTGGGCTCAGTACTGGAGGCTTTCCCACACCCCACAAGCCGTGGACTCAGCAGCCTGGTGCTGGGGCCCTCGTCACAACTGCGTTTACAACGAGCCAGTCTCATTTCCTCGTAGGGCTGTGCTCCCTGTTTGACCCATCACTCAGTCAATAATTCCAGAGTGCTGTGGCTTCCGCCAGGAGTGGCCTTCCTTTCCTGTGGCAAGTCCCAGAGTCGTTTCTGTTAACTCCCCACTCTTGTGAGGCGGCTGCTTTGCGGCTGTGGATGCTGGCTGAGGGTCTCTCCAAGTGCCAGCGGCGACTCAAGCTTAGAAATTTCCAGGCTCTGGCTTCCTCCTTTTGATTTTTCTACTGTAATTATTTACTGGAAGCCTTTAATTTATGTACAGTAACCTCATTTTTAAATTCTTGCGGATTGCCATTTAAAAAAATTCGTTGAGCTCTGTTTGTCTCTAAATATACAAGCACTCATGAACCTGCGTGGGATATGGAGAACTTTAGAAAAATGCTTCCTTCGGATGCTCCACGAGGCTCCATGTGCACACTGGAAGCCCAGAACACCGCCGGCAATCACTTCTCCTAGCAATTTGTTTTCACAAATAAAAGATGTACTCTTGAAATTAGATATTAACAGAGGTATGTTGGAAATTGACACAAGCAATGTTTTCACGATGCCAAGGAAGAGGCAGCTCTGTGAAAATCGATGACTTTATTAATATATACAGGACCCCTTCCTCATCCTGCTCAAAGGGTTTTTAATGGGGTCGATGCTGAAAACACAGGGTTTTAGAAAAAAAAAACTTGCATAATTGGGATATCGGTGTTGTTAAATCACAGTTGGTTCTATTTTTCTGTTTTCTCCTCAGATCTAGCAAGCTAAAGAGTCAGAGCCCAGGGGGGCCCTGAAGCAATGGGCTGCTCCCCCTGAGTGAAGCCACTGAGTGAAGCCTGGCCAGCACTCTCTCCTAAGACCTTGTGTCTCCAGCCTGGCAGCGTCTGCAGTGAGGCTCCTCTGTGTGGTAACCCGAGACGGCGCTGCTCGTTAGAGCCACTGTTGGCATCAGCATGACTTCACTTTCAGAGCTGTGGAGAGTTCTAATTAGATGGAACGAGTGATTTTTAAACACTTCAGGCCGTGGACGACACTCACTTAGCAAAATACATCAAGTTTCCCATGCATGGCTCTGGGACTGGTTTGTGGGAAGAAGCGCTGCCATGCTGCCTTTGTCTGATGCAATTGTGTCTGCAGCTCTCCTCAGAAAGGCTAAAGCACACTAGGTGGTTGTGGTGGGAGACAGAGGACCCATGCAGAGTTTGCACGTAGTTCCCAAGGTCCTCCTGTTAAGCTACCCACTCCTAATTGGATATTGTCTTCTTCTAAAAGAGGAGGGAGAAACATCTTGCTTACAGGAAATACAGCTTTCACCCTCCTCTGGCTGTATTTCTAATTGGCTATTTCACAAGCGGCACATGGCGCATCCTGTTCACGAATTCAGCAAGGTGTGAAGTCATGTGCAGTGATTTAGTGTCTCCCTTACAACTGCAGCCCGACCTGCCTAGAGCAATCTGTCTCTAGCCAAGATGCAGCCATGTGTCGGAGCCTGAGGGTGGCGGGGGACTGTGACCCCCAACGTGCATTGGTTATTAAGATTTCCTGAGTGTCGCGGTACATTGTCACAGTATTATGGCACCTCTTCCTAAAGAATCAAGTAAATTATGACAACATATGACTCGTCAAATAATCATGTGTTGAGATGAATTACCATAGGCAGCCTGGGGGTATTTCAGCCAGTGGAGCCGTCAGAGGGCTGGCATTCCATCCCCACCGCTTTCCCAGAAAGCTTTGCTTTCCAGGGCTGAGAGTGCTCATCTCTCTGTGGGAGCTCGTGCTGTCCGGGTGGTCCGTTCCTTAAGGTCCTGAGTCTTCAACACAGAGCACAAGGGTTCGTGTCCACCAATGCACTCAAGAGAAGATTCATGATGGCATCTTTTCAGGAGGTTATTGAAGGTCATAGCTCAAGGTCATGGGGCAGAAGAAGCATTGCCTAAACCAAGAGCCTCCATGAACAGAAGGTGATGCAGCCTGGAGAAGAATGTGGCCCATCCTGTGCCGTGACATGGAAGGGTCACAATACACGTGTCCTGTGTATTGTGCATGGCCTCACCCCAACATCGTGAAGAAGAAAGTATTATTGCAGCGTGATGAGATGTGTCCCCCAGGGGTCAGCGGCTGCAGACCTGCTCCCCAGTTCTGAGGTGCTGTGGGGCCTCATGCAGAGGTAGTGGGAACCTGAAGGGGTGAGGCCCCATGGAAGGTGGCTAGGTCACTGCTCTCTCCCCTGCACCGGTGACATGGCTGCACTCCAGGGATGCTCGCTGCCTGAGCCTGGCCTCTGTGTATGTGGCTGTTCTCCTTCCTGCTTCTCTCCCTCGCTGTAACGCAGCCCACAGGGCCCTTGCCCAGACCCAGACGCCTGGTCACCGTAATAGAAGCAAACTGACCTCCTTACTAATGAAGAATCCAGATGCAGTAATTTGTTACAGCAACACAATACACATCAGCAGAGCCTGAAGCCCAGGTTTTCTGTATGTGTGGGTACGTGTGTGCATATGTGTGTGTGTATCTATTTTTATGTGCATACCTGTGTGCCTGCATGTACATGCTTGTGCATGCACATATTTTTTCTGTGGGCATGATTTTTTGTGTACAGGTGTGTTAGCTACTTTGTTTCCTTGTTACATCAAAATACCCAACACCCGCAAATTAGCAGAGGAAATGTTTCTTTTAGCTCACAGCTTTTGGTTTTTTTTTTGCGGTACTGGGGATTGAACTCAAGACCTGGCACTTGCCAAGCAGGCGTTTATTCTACCAAGCTATCTCCCTAGCCCCTTTGCTTGCAGTTTGTCGGGGTATCACTCCCTAGTTGGCTGGCTCCAAGACAGAGTGGCCTGGCAGAGGGAGGAGCCGTCCACGGCAGGGCAGGCTGAAGGCAGTGTCCAGACCAAAAGCCCCTGGCGGGTGCCGCCCACCCCCTGCACAGCTTTCCCGTTAGCCCGACACGGAACTGTGCTGGAGCAACCGGTGCACTGACTTAGTTATCAAGCACCCTAGATCTGCCTAGGGTGCCCCACTTATGAGTCATGAGGCTTGGGGAGACACCCAGGCACAAGCTGTCAGAGCAGGCGTGTGCATGAAAGCGTCCCTGTGCATGTGCAGGTGCGTGCTTGTGCCCATGCCTGCCCATGTTTCTGAGTGCATGTATGTGCACACATGTGTACACATCATAGCATATGTCCTAAAGGCCACACATGCATTAGTTTCTGCATTTATCCATGTGAATGGCATTATGGCATGTAGGTGGGGCTTTTATGTTGCACACATGACTACAGTAGCTGCTTTTATTACCGCTGGTGTGGATTAGTTTGTAATAAAGGCAAGCAACCACATCTAGCGGGTACAGCGCATCTCATGAGGGGGCACAGACCTGGAGAGTTGACGGGAATCCAATCGCATCGCGGTGTGCAGAGCCGACGCCACCAGGAGGGCTCCTGTAGACTCTTTAGAGAAGGCAGCTGCTGGCACAGGGCTCAGGAGACTGCGAGAAGCTATGATTTAAAAAGCTATCTTTCCTCCTTTATTTGCAAGCAGAGGGCAGGAATTTAAAGTCATAACAAAACCAATGCTCTTCAACTGTTTCCTGGTTAAGTCTCAAAGCAAGGGTGCAAGCAGAGATGATGATTAATTTACAAATGAAGACAAAATTCAGCAGCTGAGACGCAAGTGCCGAGGACGAGTAGTTTCACGGGGTGAGTCCAGCGGGGTTGGTGTCTGCACAGCGGCTGCAGCCCCTGCTCTGCTCCTGCGGGGCGGGGCCCTGAGAAGGAGCGACGGCCACTGGGTCCTGTGATTTGTCCTGCTGCGGGGCAGCCCAGTTGCGGCTCGCAGCTTATGGAGGGACAGACACTCCCAGGTCCGCTGTGAGGCCAGAGGCGTGGACGGACCCACGGAGCCCCTGCTGTGCGCGGGCTCTGCCCAGCCACCAAGGCCCGAGGCTGCAGTCCTGGGCTTCACAGCCCAGCCGGATCCAGCCTTCCTGCTCTGACCAGGCTCAGGGAGGGGCGTGGGCTCCCCGACTGAGCAGGTTTCCCTGGGGGCCTCAATCTTCCTGTGCACCACAGCTCCCTGCAGAGGATTCCACAGGCACAAGTAGGAGCAGGGCATAGGCTGAGGCAGGGGGAGGCCCAGGCCTCAGCAGGCTGGGTGAACCGATCTGTGGTCTGTGACTTCGGCCCGCTGGGCCTGCAGGTGAGGCTGAGGAGCTTCAGGCTTTCTGCCACCAGGAAGAAGGGCTAGAAAGGAGGGCGAGCTCCTGTGTTCTGGGGAGAGTGAGGTGAGTGTGCCCTTTCCTTTTCCCTATCGATGGCCATAAAATAAAAGCAACCATTAACTGTTCTGCCTGGGAAGGGGGACACCGGGAGGGGCTCAGGCCCAAGCCCTACGCCCTCAAGGCCATCCCTGTGAGCCTTGCAATAGACCCCTTCACCAGAGGCCCTGGGGAGTGAGGTGCGGACAGGGCATTATGGGAATTTGTCAAAGTCTCAAAGCCACCAGTGGCACTGTTCCATTTCCCCAGGGACGTGTTATCCTCCCGTGTAACAGAAGAACGTTGGGCTAACATGGCAAACTCACGATGTACCGGGTGTCCCAGGAGGGGAGAGCCGCCATCATAATACAGATTTGGGGTATGGGGAGCATGTGAGTCATTGCTTTCATACTAGTTTTGGGAATTATTTTAATGACACTATTAATTTTTTAGTGATTTATAACAATTAACGGGAAAATTCTCTTTAACCTTCACCCAAGCCCACTTCAGAGGCGACCGCCTTGCGTGTGTGTATGAGCATGTGTGAGAGCTTGTGCATGTGCTTGTGTGCGTGTGTGGGCATCTGCCCTCTCACACACCAGCACCCACCTAGAGGAGCGCGTGGCGTTGTTTTCCCACGTCTACGACCACTCTGTGTTGTGTCATTTAGCAAACTGTTTCTTATTGTAATATATCATGGGACTTCAAAGGTTTTAATTCTTATAATTTACATGGCTTCCTCAGAGCACAACCGGGAGGGATCTGCATAGTGCAACCTGCTGGCCAGATAGCATCTGGCTTGTTTTGCACAGCCCCAGACTAAGACTCCACCCCCTCAGTTTTTCAGGGGCTCTGACCCCTGTAACAAATCCTGGCTCCGGCTCATGCTGCTAGCTCTTCACCGACCCCTACCATGCACCCACGAGGTCCAGGCTTGGCCCCGGGCTCCTCGGCGAGTAGGCTCGGAGGCAGTTCTCTCCACAAGAGCCTCTCCACTGTGTTTGGTGTGAGTGCTAGAGAATCGTGTGGATCCACAGGATCAGCAAAATGGGGACCCCTGTGGGTGTCGCCGGGCCGGCCTATCTGGTTGAGCGTGAAGATGCTAGGTCTATGGTGGCTCAAAATCCTTTCGAAGAAGAGAGGAGAAAACGGGGGGTCGAGATCGGCAGATGACTTGAGACTGGAAGGGTCCATCCACCCACCAACAGCTGACCTGCCCTAAGTTACACTAGGTGGAGAAGACTGGCCTAAGTGGACTCCAGAGTGAGCTTCACTTGGGCAGCCCCTTAGGGAGCGAGTCTCATGTTAGAGACCCTTTTGAACAGCCCTAAGGCCCCTAGAGAAACTCTTGTGTCCGTGCTAGTATTTATAGGGCGCACCTCCTGCTCCCCGGGCCCCCCATGGAACCTCTCTGCCTGCGAGGTTGCTTGGCTAATGGCGGTGCTGGGTCTATTGTGGGCCTGATGGGAGCAATCACCAGCATCGTCCTTCTCTGATTTCCTCTTGTTCCCTCGCCAAGCAGCTGGGAGGAAGGAGGGCCGAGGCAAGCTCTCGGGGCTCACGTTCTCCAGCCCACATGGCAGGGGGCCAGGCCGCCTTCCCACACCTGCTGCTGCCCGTTTCTGCTCACTGTGCAAGCCGACACATTTTTAAGAACGTCAGCCTCGTCCTCTGGGGCCTGCAGCTGTGCGATGGGCTCTGCTGGCTCCTGACACCTACTCGGGGGCTTGCTCTTCCCTCCTGGTCCCTCGGGCCCTGGGAGGTGAGACGCTACAGTGCCTTCCAGCCTGGCTCCAAGAGGGGGCAGACCAGTGTGTGCCCACTGGTCCTCAGGCAAGGGTCCACACCCCCTCCCTGGCTGTGAGAACCACAGCAGACGTCTGCTGGGAAGCAGGGCTGCTAGGGACCCACATCCCTGCTCTTACCTACAGGTCACCATGATGCCTGTCCTGCCCATGTCCCACCGTGGGGCAGCAAGCATGCTGGTAGCCTGTGCTTCTGTCTGTGCCAACTGGCCTGGCCTGGGGGGCACCCCTTCCCTGGCTGAGCCGGTGATGTGCAGCTCGTGTAGCCTGGCTCAAGTGCATGTGAGCACACGCAGCCCAAGAGGACGTTATCCGAACCTGGCCCGTGGGACGACCTGCCAGTGCTGCTTGTGGCAGGAGGGCAAGGGGGGCCTGGCTGGGGCAGTTTCCAGAGGCACTGAGCCTCACATTCCAGTTGCTTCCTCGTGGGTCTGTAGGAGAGCCAGCCCCACAGCCTGGGAGCCCAGTTTCCTGGGGAATCCTTGGCCTCTTCCTACAAAGCCATGCACGGGGTTTGTGTGGAGACTGTGTTGCTCACAGTTGAAGAGCTGAACTGAACCACAGTGCTTTCAAATGCTGACTAATGCATGTGACATTCTTACGCAGTGCAGAGCACAGAGCTGCAGCCTTTGCAGGAGTGGGCTTGTAACCCTGTGCGCACACTGACTCATACACTGGGTGCTGGCTGGGCCACGCTGGTCAGAGCCAGTTCTAGGGAGGAACAGGAAGTGGCCATTGCAGGGCAGCATGGAGCATGGCAGACAGGCCTAAGCCCAGCTGTGGACAGGAGGCTGTAGGAAGGGGGAGGAGTGAAGGGATGGAGGGAGTTATGGTTGGTGTCTAGGTGTCTCCCCAAAGCCCTGTGTGGTCATGGGAGGTGGACTGCTTGGAGGTGGCTAAATCTAATTTGTGATTGGCTCATAGTCCAACACTGAGGTTAAGGGTTTGAGCGTTACACCCACTCTATGTAGGTAGCCTGTACACAACATGAGGGGCCCCTCCCTCTCCCTCTGTCCCCCACCCTCTATCCCCTTCTCCTCCTCCCCCTCTTTCTTTTTCTCTCCAGTTGCTTTCGTTGTCTTCCACCACTCTGAGCTGTTGCCCTCTGCCATGTGCTACTCTGTACTGAGCCAGCCAATTATGGGCCAAACCCTCTACAAACCGTGACCTAAATAAACCTTTTTCTCTTTGCCTGTAGGTGTTGTGTAATTCCAGCAAAAGAAAAGTGACTAATACGAAATCCGGTACCAGAGATGTGAGGTTGTGGTGGCACTGCGCCTGATCACGTGGCTCAGAAGTCTTTGTGAATAGCGTGGCGGAGGAGTGGGAATGATTTGGAGATGCCAGTGAAGAAAGCAGCCTCAGGCTGCCCTGTGGAGGAGAGGCTGGGCAGAGCTCAGAAGACCAGAAGGCTGATGGCAACACTGCCAGGAAAGCCCAGGCTCCTCAGGAGGGTTCTGCTGGGAAGAAGGACTGCGCAGGCTGCTCGACTCCAGATAATGTGTGTTGTGGCTTGGCAGAAAGTTTATCTGTATTTTGCTCAGGCCAAGAGACTTTGCCTGAGACCAAGATTAAGGGTGGTGGATGCATGAATCTGGTGAAGCAATTTCAAGGCAGTCTAATATGGAAGCAGTGCCGTGGCTGCTGTTGGGAGCTTCTAGACAGATTTATGTTGAGAGTTAAGAGCAAAGAGCCCAGCAGAATGATTTACAATGTTGTGAGTTTGGTCAGAGAGGAACCTTCAGGAAAGCCGTGGACTGCAAATAGAGGGCAGAGGGGATCTTTTTAAAAATCTTGTTCTTTATAGAATTACTATCTAATTAGTCATATACTAAATAACAATTTCATACTCATATTAACATAAATGTCTTATTTTAAGAATCAACCTGTAAACAAAATATCTAAGACTAAATTCTACTTATTTTTTGCTGTGTATTTTAAAAATGTATTATTATTGCTATTTTTTTTACAATAGTTAACACATTGCATAATGTTAAAAACATGAGGGCCCCTAAATTTAAAGAACCAATCCAGAAATGGGCATCTGAGATGAAAACACACTTCTCAGAGAAAGAAATTCGACAAGCCTATAAATACATGTAGAAATGCTCCACATCACTAGCCACTTGTGAAATGCAAATTAAAACAACACTTAGATACCATCTCACCCCAGAAAGAATGGCTACTATAAAGAAATCAACCAACAACAAATGTTGGAGAGGCTGTGGGGAAAAAGAAACCCTTCTCCACTGCTGGTGGGAATGCAGACTGGTGCAACCATTATGGAAAGCGGTGTGGAGACTCCTTAAAAAACTAGAACTGGAAATCCCATTCAATCCAGCTATCCCTCTGCTGGGAATTTCCCCAGAAGAACTGAAAACATCGTATCACAGTGATATCTGTGCACCTATGTTCATAGCAGCCCAATTTGTGATAGCCAAATCTTGGAAACAACCAAAATGCCCATCTCCAGTGGGGATCTTAATGGCGGAGAAGGAACAGGAGAGTAGAAAAGACGACCCGAGGGCATGAGGGCATCGCAGGAAGCAGCGAGACTCCATACCTGGCAGCTCCATAATCGCAGGAGTGAGGCTTTGCTGTGAGAAGGAAGTCCCCGCACAGAGCGGGGTGGCCTAGAGAATTCGCTCCTCAGAACTGGGTTCGGAGTGCTCAGCTATCCGTGCGCTGCACCCCTGCAGCTGAGGAACAGGGAAGCCTGGCTCCTGCTCCACTGGCAGCGGACCTGGAGCATCCGTGTGTGGCTGGGTTAGGCGCATGCAGGGTGCACAGCCTTGGGGTCAGGAAGGCCAGGGAAGCCGCGCAGAGCCCTTGGGAGCGAAGTGCGTGAAGCTGGGGCTGCGCAGCTGAAGGTGCGGCGGAGGACGCCAGGAATACGGATCATGTGAGAAGAACTGCCAAGAGGGAAGCCGAGCAGGCTGCAGGGGGCGCTGTGGGAGCCGCAGTCGCCGGGCACGCAGCTGAGCTCTCCTGAATTCTCAGAGGACGCTGGGCACGTGGACTTGTCAGCCACGGGGAAACTGCCAGGACGTTAGCAGCTCTTCCACATGGGCCAAACACATGTTGTGTAAAGGGATGTGCATGAGTCTTTGGGGGGCCTGGGTGGAATGTTAGGGTTTGTACCTTGGCATCACCCCCAAAGCCAAAAGCAGCCACAGGGCAGGCTTTTCAGAGGTGGCTGAGTCTCGTTTGGGACTGATTCCTGGTCCAGTGCTGGAACCAGAGCTGTGAGAGCTGCGCCCACCCTAGGGTGTCAAGTCCTCATCCTGGAACTGGAGAAGTGCGTTCCTGTGGAAGCAGGGTCTTTGCAGACAATTAGGGGAAGGGCCCTGTGATGGGAGACCACCCTGCACGCCCCCTTTGGGCCTCCGTTGTATGACAAGTGTCCTGGAAGGGGGGAGCGGGGGGGGCTCTGGCAGAGCGGAGGGCTGCAGGAAGGGCCAGGGCCCATGTGTTGGAGCTCAGAGGATACAGCCCGGCTCAAGTTGCAGTCAGCTCCGGTTAGACTGTCACAGATTCAGTCTCTGTTGTTTGAAGCCACTGAAAAGGTTGGGCGAGAGGTGGGTTGAGGGGAACAGAATGAGCTAAGGCTTGGCCAGGACATTGGCGTCATAGGTGGAGTGGCCCTGGGCTGTGGGATGGGATGAGGTGGGGTGGGGGCTGCAAGCCGTGCAGGGCCCATGCGCCTGGGTCCTCCCTGCCTGTGCTGAGAAGGGCTCTGAGATAAGACCCTGCATCCCTAGTGTGTCTGGGCCCCCTCAAGTCCCTCAGAGCGTGTTGAACGCAAGGGATGAAACTACCTGTGACGATACAAGCTGGTGTACAGGAGATGGGACTCCCGGCCTGTGGCCCTCAGAGATGCCGAGTTTGGGGTCCCATGGCACTGACAGATGAAGTTCTGAGCCAAAGGAAGGGGTTGGGAGTTCAGTGGGACACAAGGAAGGAAGCGTTACCTTGGATTGGCAGGAGGGGCCCTGAGCGGATTGCTGCCGAGGCCCTCTGTCACGGTGACGTACACAGCAGACACACAACCTGGGTTCAGTGAGGGGCAGACGGCCGCCCACGAGTGCCCTGCAAGTGGAGCCGACGAATGGGAAGGCGCACCCTGCAGCAAGGTTCATGGGAAGAACAAGGGCATCTGGGGAGGGACGGGTCCCGCA
>PVKN010041504.1:0-10544 GCA_004027915.1 Capromys pilorides
ACTCTCCTTTAGCTTTTTATTTGCTTATATTTTCTGTTTCAAGTTTTTAGAGTTTGAAGAAATGCTAAACAAATCTTTTTTTATGTGACAGCCCTCTGAATATATAGTTACTGTATCTCTAGATTAAAACCCTTTAGATTATCTATTCTGCATTTGGTCAATAAACAGTTTATTGAATTAAAAAAAACCCACAAAGGCCACTACTGAACATCACTAACACATTCTTGCTAGGAGAGTAATTTGTATGTCTCCCTGTCTGCCTACCAGTAGGGCTCTGATGTGAATTCTGTTGTTCACCTTGGCTTGAACCACTAGTGGTACATGCATGACTGTCCCATTAGATAGGTTGTACTATCCTTTAGGGGATCTTTGATTACAATTAGTAAGAAAGGAATTGATTTAGCAGACCAGATGTCATCATACTACAGACTGATAAAAGTGATTATATGTTTATATCACCAGTTAGCACAAGCTGCCCAGTGGGACAGTCATGTGTATATCACCAGTGGTTCAAGCTGGCAGTAACATGTTAATCATCAGGGAAATGCAAATTAAAGCCAGTATAAGCTATCCCCTCATCTCTGTAAGAATATTTGTTAGTGAAAGAAAAAGTCCTAGACTGGGGAGATAGCTTAGTGGTCTAAGTGCCTGCCTGGCAAGCTCAAGGACCCAGGTTTGATATCTGGTACCGCATACTGTGCTGGCCCTGGAACCCTGGGTGTGCCATGCTGTGCCAAAAAGCTGAAGGAGAATTGCACAAAGTGTCACACTTAACTTTAATAGCTTTTTGCTCACATCATGTGTTCAACACTTGTCCCTTCTCAGAGGACATATAGTACTTGAGTTTAGTACTTCTCATGGCTCATAAACTGGGTGTGATGATGCATGCCTGTAATCCCAGTGCTGAGGAGGCTGAAGCTGGAGGATCACTGTTGAGTCTGAACTGCATAGCGAGACCTTGTACCAAATAAATAAATAGATGAAAAAAAAGTAAAAGAAAGTTCTGGGAGGATGCGGAGAAAAGGAAATTCTTACCCACTGTTGATGGGAATATAAATTGTATAGCCACGATTGAAAATAGTATGGAGGTGGGTCTTAAGAAAATTAAAAGCTGTTGTTACTGTAAAATTGGTTATACTCCTGAATGTATATACAAAGGAAATCGGTATGTTGAAGAGATGTCTGCACTAATGTGTTACAGTGCTGTTCACAGTAGTCAAGAAGTGGAAGCAACGTAAATGTCCATCAGTGGATGAATGGGTAAAGAAAATGTACATATACCTAGTGGAATGCTATTCAGCCATAAAACAGAATGAAATCCTGTCATTTGTGGCAGCCCAGATTGTGGGGGTCAGAAAGAATGGGGAAAAGTTGATCAGTGGGTACCAACTTACCCTTAGGACCAATAAGTTCTGGTGTCCTGTTGCGCACTGTGGTAACTTAGAGAGAATATTGTATCATGTATTTCAAAAAGCTGGAAGAGGGCTGGCCTTGTAGCTCAGCAGATTAAAGTGCCTGTGTGGGCAGACAAAGGGGCCGGGGTTGGATGCATGGCCTGCTGTGCCAGCTCTGAGACTGCGATTGAGATGGCATGATAGTGCACACCTGTAATCCCAGCACTTCGGAGGTTGAAAATAGGAGAATCACTACAAGTCTGATTTTAGTGAGACCCTGTAGACCTTGTACTAAATACATTAAAGAAAAAAAGCTGGAAGAAAGGATTGTAAGTATTTGGACATATAGTTATGTTTAACTTCATTTAAACATGAAAGTGTACACGTGTTCAAACATCATACTCCAATTAATACATTTGATTTTTATGTATTAGCTAAAAAAATTTGTGTTTGCATTTGTAGTATTCATACAGGGAATTGTCTGTTGTATCTGGGTGTGTAACTTATTAGTAGCAACCCTATTTATAGTCTTTTAAAGTTTCTGAAGTAAGATTTTAGTTTTACAAAAATAAGATACAATAATTTCCTTAGAAATAATTGAATTAGCTTGTAATAAAGTAATTTTTTTTTTTTTTGGTGGAACCAGGGTTTGAACTCACAACCTTGCACTTGCCAGGCAGGCACTTATGCCACAGAGCTATCTCCTCGACCCCTAGCTTGTAATAAAGGCTGTTCTATTTAAGTCTATAATTACCTCTGCTAGAAAGTAAAACCAATTTGCAAAATCCCATCCCTTTTCTTTTTGGTTATATAAGACAGTTTCATTATATAGTCCAGCCTGACCTTGAATTCCATGTGTAGTCCAGGCTGGCCTCAAACTGTTGGTCTTCCTGCTTTAGCCTCCCAAGAGCTGGGATTATAGGCATGTGCCACCATGCCTGCCTGAGAACTCCTTTTAAAAAATGGATTTGAAATTGGCTAGGCATGCTGGTACATACCTGTAATCTGAGCACTCTGTGAAGCTCAGACAGAAGGATCACAATTTCAAGTCCAGCCTGGGCAATTTACAGAGTTAATGATACCCTGACTCAAAAATTTCAAAAATCATTGGGGATGTAGCTCAATGTAAAAGCCCAGAATTCAACCCCTAATACTGAAAAAAAAAAAAAAATCTGAGGTGAAAGTAAATTAAATAAATGACGTTTTAACTCTAAATATATAATTTAGTAGCTTTAGGTAAATATACACAATGTTATATGATCATTATGCTTTCTAATTGCAGAACATTTTTATTCCCTAAAGAAACCCCATAAGTCATTATGTGTATTTCCCTTTCTCTGACCTCTAATCATCACTAATTTACTGTCTCAATAGATTTACCTATTCTGGATATATCGCATAAATAGAATCCTAGCTTACCTGCTCTTTTCCCCTTCCGCTTCCTGCCACCTTCTGCGTCTGTCTGTCTCTGTCCCTGTCCGCCCCACCCTGCCTGCTTTGCTTTTGCTTTGCTGTCCTTGTACTTCCTTCGCCTGCCTTCCCCTTCCTTTCCCCCTTCCCTTCCCTTCCCTCTTCTCCCCTCTCTTCCCCTCTCCTTTCCTCGCCTTCGCATTCGCATTCCCTCTCCTCCCTTCCTCCCTTCTTTTAATTTGTGGAACCGGAGATTGAACTCAGGTCCTTGTGCTTGCCAGGCAAGCGCTTATTCTACTGAGCTATTTCCCCAGCCCCCTCTTCTTTCTTTCTTGGTACAGAGGATCAAATTGCACTTGCCAGCCTGCTGAGCTATATCCCCAGCTCTTTCTCGTTTTTCTTGTACTGGAAATTAAACCCAAGACCTTCATATGAAGCTACCTCTTAAGCTCTTTTTGTTGTTTTGAGGCAAATTCTTGGTAGGTTTTTTGTAGATTCTTTAGTTTTTTTCTTTTTAAAATTTGTCATAATACATGATCATGTCATCTACAAATGGTTTTAGTTTTTTTTTTTTGTCTTTCTCCTTGATTTACTGCTGCATTTGTGATCTATGCGCCAATCACAAAGTGTTTGTATTTGAAGTGTCCCATCAATATAGAAGAACATACTTATTGAAAACAAATGTGCTGAGAGAAATGCCGCATAGGATAGATATACTGCTAAATTTAGAAGTAAATACATGTACCCATATGCACTGGTTAATTCCTTCTGAGTATAGTTTTTATTGTGTGTTTAAAAAATTTGTCTGCTACCCTGATTTTTGAGTTGTCTTTTTCATTTTTAAGTAATGTTTCAACATAGGAAAATAAACATTTTACTTACTAATGTAGAAAAAGATACTGAGATAGTTATAAATATTATATAAATGTTTTCTCACTTTATAGTATTAAATATTTAGTGATGTTTTATAGGAAATCACACAGTGAATTTCTTCGCTTTGGAAGAATGTAGTCCTGGTTTTGAGTGACTTTGTTCAAGTTACTTCATATATCCACAGAGGTCTCCGGCAAAACAGAAGAAACAGGATGTTTATAATAGTCTTATTTAAGTATTGGCTTGCAGAGTTTTCGAGGATGACAAGTGGAAAATCGTTAGGTGGGCCAGCAAACTGTAGATCCCGGGAAGAGCTCATGCTGAAGTTTAAGTTTTAAGAATGTCACACTGAAGTCCAAGGGAAGAGCCAAAGGGTTTTAGTTTTTCTTTTTCATTTCTTACTTGAATTTTTTAAAAAAAATTTCTTCCCTGATTAACTGCCTACACCCTCCAATGTAGTCTTCAGTGATGCAAGTAGATGCTTTTTTTCTTTTCTCCTTTATTTGAAACTGGATCTTAGGAGCTTGGGAGATAGCTTGGTAGAATAAGCACAAGGACCTGAGTTCAATCCCCTGTTCTGCCAAAAAATAAAAAAATAAATGAAACTGGATCTTGCTGTGTTGTTCAGTCTAGCCTCCAACTCAAAATACTCCTGTTTTAGCCTCCCATGTATCTGTGTTTATAGAAATAGGTCCCAGTGCTCAGGGAAAAGCAGATATTCTTGTTTTGTTTGAAGGAGAAAGCTTTCAGTCATGTACTTCTGAATATGATGTTAGCTTATTAGCTATGGGTTTTTGGTACATTCTCTTTATTAGATCAGGCATTGATATTTTAAAAAATAGGCAAATTATTAATGTGTAATCTGGAACAATTATCGCTGTTGAGATAAAACCAGCTGTGTTAAATATGTAAAGAACCATGATAAAATTATTGTATTACTCCTATTGAAATTTTACCCCAGAGGTGAAACCTTTTTACTTCCATTTGATGAGTACCTTTTTCTTTCACATGAAGTAGCATTAAGTAGCTTTTAGAAAATTATACTTTGTGAATAGATTATTTTACTTTGTATTCTAGACAAAAGGATGCCGCGAAGAAAGAAAAAAGTTAAAGAAACTTCTGAATTTCAGAACCTGGAGAAAGATGATGAAACCACCAGTTCTGTCAGTGTGAAGAGAAAGTGTAGAATTGAAGATGCATGCATTGTGATATCGGATAGTGATGGAGAGGTCAGTATTTTAAAAAGTGAAGCTATAACACTCAATCTAGGTTTCTTTATTCATAAATGGCTATTTTGTGACTATATCTTTCTGCTAGCTTCTCAAGACCATGTAATTTATTCAGTGCTGTTTTGACTTGAAATGGAATTATAAATTACTTAAGTAATCCTGTTTGGCTGAGGATAGGTTTTATTATAATTCATTTTTCTTATAAGTTAGCCAATGTGATATTTTAGAACTGTTGAATAAACTAAATTGAATAAAAAATATTGTCCTACATCTGGAAAGTCAAGAAAATGTGAGTGCAAGTCAGGCATGGTAGCACATGTCTGTAATCTCAGCACTAGAAGGCTGCAGGAGGAGGATCTCAAGTTCAAGCTCAGCATAGGCAACTTAATGACTTACTGAGACCCTGTGTGAAAATAAATAGGGTTGTAGCTCAGTGCAACGGTTCTGGGTTTAGTTTTTGGTACTGAAAAAAACAAAAGTATAACTGGAGCTGTAGATGTACCTCAGTGATAGAATACTTGCCTAGCATGCAACAGGCCTTGAATTCAGTTCCCAGCACTGTGAAAACAAAAGGAAATTGTGATTGTTCTCAAATCTTAGACATGATCTGTCTAATATAGTAGCCAGTAGCCATCTGTAACTATTTAAATAAAAGTAAAAATTAAAAATCAGTTTCTCTGTTGCATTCATTATAGTCAAATGAACAAAGGCAGCACAAAAAGCTGGTATGTATTTGTAGTGGTTGATCCATTGTGTCAGTTTACAAAGTTTTGAAGTTTAAGTGAGTTAGCAGATAGGTAGGGTTCTTACTTTGTAAACATCCTCATCCTGTGCAAGAGGAGGACATAGACGTTGTGTAGTTCTGCACCCTCTCCCTAGGGCATGGAGGGGGCGTGGAGGGCCCTCCCTATAGTGACTCAGAACTTAAAGGATATATAAAGGGGTTGGAGGAAGGATAGTCAGTGACACTTATTTGGAGAAGCTCTGGTGTTTGCTATCAGTGTGAAAGGAAGGGAGAGAGGCTTGTTAGAAGCTGCAGCTGCTGGTCCTCCCTTTGCTATTTTCTGCTACCATGAACTGCTGCCCTCTGCAATGTGCTACTCTGCCTTGCAGCCAGCTGAGTATGGACTAAAGTGTGGACTGCAACCTTCATTAACTGAGCTAAATAAACCTTTCCTCCCTTAATTTTGGGTGTCGGGTATTTTGTTCTAGCAACAAGAGAAAAGTAACTGAGACAGTATTGTAGTAGACAACCCAACTAAAAATTTCTATCACCATTGAAAGCTTTATTCAAGAGTATTGCTAGACCTTAATCTTTCTCCTTTATTTCCTATTTCTCTTTGTTTCTTAAGTTTTCCCTTGACTATAGGTCACATTTAGTAGGTAATGAGCTGAGGCATTATGCTTTCCTACAAATTAAAAAAATTTTTTTTGTATCTTCTATTTTATTTAATAGTATAAACACTCATTTATTGTCTCTATAAAGTTGTAAAGCTCAGAGTAATCATTGACTCGTCTCTCTTTTTTCTTTTAAATGTATTTGGTTGTTACAGGGTCTCACTGTGCAGCTCAGACTCATAGTGATCCTCCTGTTTTCAGCCTCCCCAGTGCTGGGATTACAGGCGCACACCACTATGCCCAGACTCTGGCCAGCTCAGCCTGCCCTGGGGATGGGACTGGCGTGGTATGTGGTGCTGGAGATTGAACCTTGGTCCCTGCACTTGCCTAAGCTTGCATAAGCACAGGCGCTTTAGTCTGCTGAGCTATCTTGCCAGTCCCTCTTCTCTCTTATCTTTTACCCCTAGTGTCTTCTCTTCATCTCTCACCCCCATGGGTTACTACTGCGTGTTATGGCTAATATCTAGATGTCCTCCCAAAGCCTCATGCCTTTATAGAGGGGGCTTTGGGTCATGAATATATCATACTGGATCAAAGGTATGATACTTGTCCAGTTCACTGATGGGTTTGTGACTGCGTATGTTGGAATAAAGGCCTGGTGGGAAGAAGTGGGCCGCTAGGGTTACATGACCTGGCAATATCCTGTTCCCTTAGTCCCTCTCTCCTTGCTTTTCTTGCCATGAGCTTTTTCTCCTGTGCTATGCTGCCTGGGCTTAGAACCACCTGCCTATAGACTAAAACCTACAAACTGTGAGTTAAAATGGACTTTTCTTCCTTTAAATTGTAAGTTTTAGGTATTTTTGTCCCATTATCAAGAAAGTAAGACTTTTTAAAAATTGGTTAAGTGATATTCTTTCATTTTCTTTTTTATGATTATCTTTTATTTTGGTTATTGCAACAATATCTAGATTTTAAAAGCTGGATTTTAGATTATGTATCTATAATATAAACTTTTAAACTATAGCTGTCTTCCCTATGTTTCGGTTAACTTGTTACAATACCAGATTTTTTAAAAGACAGACTTGTTATTGTAGTTCAAGATGGCCTGATCTCACTGTTGTAGCCTAGGCTAGTCTATATAATTTTCTTGACTCAAACTGCTGAGAGATGGAATTACAGATACATAATACCATGCCCGGTACTTCTTCACCATACTAGTCTGCACCTTTTAAATTTAGCCTCATACAAAGTCTTAGGGCATCAGCAGAATATAGACAAGTTCTTGTCAAAATTAATGTGCATCATCTCTTATCTAATTTCCAATAAAGATAACTGTCATTCCCATCTGAAACCTCATGTATCCGGCCTTTACTGTCCGCATTCCTGTTGGTATTCTGGTCTTTTGAGTGCCTATTGGAATCTCCCATCAATTTCTGCTTACAGCAGTTGAATGCTTTTCTAGTTGGCATTTCCAAACCTTTCCAAATTCTTTCTGTAAACTAGTTTTGAAGGCTGTCTGTCTGTCTGTCTTTAAATTTAGACAGGATCTCACTATGTATTGGAACCTTGAACTTGCTTATGTAGCTCAGGCTGGCCTCAAACTTACGGCAGTCCTCCTGCCTCAACCTCCAGAGTACTGGTATGATCACAGATGTGCTACCATGTCCTGCTTATGAAGGCTTTTGAATGTAATTATAGTCACAACAATATCTTTGTCTGATACTAGTTTTCTGTATTACTGTATTTTCCCAAAAAGAATATAAAGCTAGAAAATAATCAGCCTTGAAAACTAGAGCTAAAAAATGCCAGCCCCAGTCAGCCTATCGTTGCCTTACCTGACATCACTATTGTCTTTCCTTATCTGTCAGATGTAACACTTAGGAAGAGAATAGTAATGTCAAGTAAGGCAAAGATAGGCTGATTGGGGTTGGCCTTGTTGAGCTCTGGTTCCCAAGGCTGATTATTATCCAGCTAGATTTTATTTTCAGGGAAACAGAGCAGTTTATTTTCCTGTGTCTAGGACAAACTATCTGACTCATTAACTTTTTTTAAAAAATTATTTTAAAAAATATTTATTTATTTGGGTCTTGCTGCACAGCTCAGACTTGTAGTGACGGTAGCTGGCACGGCTTCTGGGGCTGCCATGACATGTGGGACTAGGGATTGAGCCTCCTTGTGTTTACCAGGCAGGTCTTCAGACCATCGAGCTATCTCCTCAGTCCCTGTAACTTAAAAGAGTTTATTTTAACTCATGATTTTGATTTTTGGCTGGCTGGTTCCAAGACAGAAATAATATGATGGAAGGCCACAGCAGAGCACAGGTGCTCAACCTGTGATAGCCAAGAAGCAGAGAAAGGAGAAGCCAGGGACAAAAATACACCTTCAAAGTCATGATCCACCTCTTCCACCTCCGTGACCCACATCCTCCTAATAGCACATTTTGCTGTGAACTCATTGGTGGATTAATCCACAGTGAATCTAGTGTCTCCATGATCTAATCACATTTCAAAAGCCCCACCTCTGAACATAGAAGACCTTTCGGAACTTTTGGAAATGGAATGGTAAACAGCAACAAATCAACGTCTCTAAGATTTGATATCCAGATACTGGAAAGTAACAAGTTGGGGAAGAATAGGAGGTGGAAGGTAGATACCTGGGACCCAGGAAGGATCTAAAGAGAGAATTGGGGTCTAAAGAGAAATTAAAGAGACAGGCCCCAACACAGAAAAAGAAAGGGGCAATCTATACTTTCTCTTTGGCTCTTAACACATGGTGTGAGAAAGATAAAATTTACAGAGACACAGTGAAAGTGGGTGACTCCAGAGGCCTTCAGGGAAAAAGGCACCATTGGAGTGGAGCACTGGATGCTGTGTGCTCCAGTAGCTGTTGCGTGACTTCCAAGCAACTGCCATATCTTCTGGAGAGATTGCTAGGTTGGACACTACTTTAGGAAGCAGACAACTGAACATGGGACTTAGTGTTACTGTGGAGTGGCTCCATCTCAGGGCTCCAAGTGTTAAATTCACACAGTGATTAGGCAAGGGACAATCATGGGAAATGTCCAGTGTCAGGGAGCTGTGGTCAAATTGGCAAGGGACACCCAGAATGTTATAAGGCATGACTCAGGCTCCAACTCCATAATCAGAGGCCAGGATCTGCTTGAATTTTGGTGGATTTGAAAGCACCAGAACCAGCAATCATGCTCTAATCCTGCTATAGGCTTGCTGGTGATTATCTGTCACAGATCTGAGCACTGAATGCCTCATTTGTCTATCAGGGAGAGTAGAGTCATGTCCTAAGTTGTATACTGCCACAAAACTGTAGGCTTTAAAAGATAACCACAGGCTCATATCATAGAGAAATTTCTTTTTTGTCTGTCTTCATTTACTTTTTTTTCCTGTTCTTTTTTTTTTTTTTGGTATTGGAAATCAAACTCGATACCTTGTGCTTACTAGGCAAGCACTTGTGCTACTGAGTAAGCACACAAGGCCTGTTCTTTTGGCCTTGGCCCCTGTTCATTTGGTTTGGTTTTGGCTTTGTATTTTTGCTTTTCATGAATATGAACATTGTTTTTAGGTTTTTTTTTTTTTTTTTTTTTTTTTTTTTTTTTTTTTTTTTTTTTTTTTTTTTTTTTTTTTTTTTTTTTGTCTTGTTTTGTTCTTATTTTATTTTTTTTCTTCTATATTCTTTATCAGTTTACCAAGACTTGGGCAATTTCCTTTTTTCTTCTCCCTTTTAACTTTTCTCATTTTTCAGTCTGTGCCTGTTAATGTTACTAATTGTACTAATTTAGTCAAGGTGACATAGTTGTTATAATCAATTGATTTTCCTCATATGACAATACTTAGATTGTCTGGGGGTTGTTAAAACTGTAGCATGGTGGCAGAACAAGATACTAGGCTGCAAACTTTCATCCCTAGTAAATTGAAGGGGCAGGATCTTGGGACAGACTCAAAGGCCCAAAACCAGCTACACCTAGAAGACATCTCTGAAAAGATGTCATTTCTTTTTTCCTTTTTTTTATCCTGTCTTAGGTTTATTTGTACAGAGCACAGGAGGACATTAGCCTGCAACAGATGGTACCCCAGGGGTCAAACCAGTCCTTCTGTTTTTTTTCTTCCCCAATTTGATTTAATTTTATTTTAAAGAATAAAAATAGTAGAAACAAAGATAGAAAAATAGTAACAAGCAAGAGTACATACAATACTGGATTTCAAAACAAGAAAAATTTAACAGTGGTTGTGTTACATATTTCATTGTCAAATCTGTTTAGATTAATAGATATAGATATGTAAGATTG
>PVKN010041505.1:0-10546 GCA_004027915.1 Capromys pilorides
CTAAATTGCCTCCATTAGGCTTGAACTGGTTGGTGATCCTTCTGCTTCATCCACCCAGATGCTGGGAGGATTTATAGAGCCCTGCCCTGCAGCCTGTGCAGCTTTTAAAATTATTTTCCCTTGTACTCTGAGTAACTACTATGAAGATAACAATATGCAACGTATAAGTTATTGTTACTTTCCTATTAGCCGGACTTAAAACTTTTATTTTTATTTCTTTTTTCTTATTTCTTTTTTTTTTCTTTATTTCTTATTTCTTTTTAATTATTATTATTGTGAAGACAACCTCTTGCTAAATTGTCCTGGCCTCAAACTAGAGATCATCTTGCCTCAGCCTCCTTAGCTAAGATTACAGGTATACATCATGCCCAGCTTTTTTGGATTTGGCTTTGTTAGACTGACCTTGAACCCAGGCTGTCCTCTAAGTCACAGTGATCCCACTGCCTCAGCCTCTCAAGTGCTGGGGTTACCACTGTGCACTACCACCCCCAGTTTCTCAGTTCATTTTTTTTATTGAACTGTTTGGTCTGGATTTTGATGTTCAGTGGCAAGAGTTTTTTATTCTAGACATCAGCTTTCTTAGCTACGTAGTTGGTAAATACTGTGTTTTCCTGCTCCGTGGGCTGGCTTCCCACTGCTGGCTGGCTCAGACTCAGAGGGTAAGTGACCCGACGTACCTGGTTTTTATTTTATTGCTTTTTGGTGCCTTTCTATTTTACTTTAGCATGTCTTTAAGATGTGTCAATATTAGTAATGAGTTTATTCTTTTTTATAATGCCATGCTCTCCATTTTAAGGGTGCATTTCATGTTGCCAGAAAAATAGAAAAAAAAAGTACTGTAATGTAATGGATCACCTGCTGAAGGGCTCGTGGGCTCTTTCTCTAGTGCAGGGCTTCTGGAAGTCGTTTTGCACATCCAACCACTTATGCAAATGCACCTCGGCCGTAATTTCCAATAAAACTGCTGGACCAGTGAGGGTCATTCTGCTCTGTGGTTTTTGTAGACATTGTTCCGTTTCTCAGCAACATCATAGGAAACTATTTCTCTGCTAAGTCTCCAGCATAGTATGTCAATAAACTTCTAGATCTTAGAAAATTATTACATTAGGTTGGTTATAATGTATGTTTATTATAATCAAGTACATGCAATTTTTCTGTTTGTATTTCCTATCCTGTAAACTAGCTATCCATAGCCTTTGTCTGCTTTTCTGTTAGGATATTATAATTTTTTATCAATTTGCAGAAGACCCTTTGTACATATTAGAGAAATTAAATGTCACATATCATGGTTATTAAATATTATGAAATATTAATATGTGATAATTTTTAGTTTACTTATCTTGATTTATTAGTGTCTGATTTCTTCCTTCACTCCTTCTTTATCCCTTTTTTGTTTTTCTTTTGTGAAAAAAGGAGAGATTTATTAAAGGAAAGTACACTTAGAGCCAGAGTAAGCTGCCAAAACTTGTGACAATCCTGCCTCAGCCTCCTGAGTGCTGTGACTGCAGCAACTTGCCTGGCTAAAACACAAAAAATTTTAGTTGAAAAATTTCTGAGAAAAATGGTCCAAATATATAAAAATTGATATGCCCATGTAATACAATTACGAATGCCATATGATGGTATTGTTTGATGAGATATCTAGCACCTAATATAATACCTAATTATATTGGTGAGGGTTCTCTTGAGGAACAGAATTAATAGGAAATGCACGTAGAACTATGCCAGGGGTTCCACGAGGTAGGCTTACCAGATCTGAAACAGAGACTCCTTGCTGTCGCTTTGGCAGCACATATACTAAAAGAGAGACTCCATATTGCTGCCGACACAGTGGACAGGCAGAGAATCCAGCAGCAGGTCAACGCCCAGGAGCTCATGGGGTGGTGGTGGGAGTCTGCCCTGGAAGGCCAAAGGTGCAAGAGACCAATGTCCAAAAGCAGCAGCGCAGACTGTACCAAAAGTGAACATTTCTTTCCCTTTTTAGTCTATCCAGGACAAACCTGTCGACTGGAGTCACCCACATCTGTGGCTGGTGTGCCCTTGGTTTGGTGGCCTCTATGTCAACCACTGACGTACCCAAAGCTCCACTATCTGCTAGGTGGTCCTTGCCCACGTCAAGATGACATTCACCCCACTGAGCACACTTGTGGCTGGTAAACAGTACGATTACGGATAATCATGCCTATTTTTATTTTTTTACAATAAGCCATAATTTAGCTTTATGATGTGTTAGAAATTCTAACATTTCAGGGACAAGCATAGGAAACTTAAGGATGAAAGTAGAAATGGAGACTGGGCATGGTGGCACGTGCCTATAATCCCAGCTCTTGGGAGGCTGAAAACAGGAGGATCAGAGGAGTCCAGTCTGTGTAGTGAGACCCTGTAGACCTTGTACCAAGTACAAAAAAAGAAAACAGAAATGGTCTTGGCAAAGAGACAAATGCAAAACAATTTGACAAAGAAAATATGAATATTTTAATTTAAGTTTATTGGTACAGTGTAGGTATATATAATAGTCACATTCATCATAAGGAATTTGTACCTGTTACATGATGTATCTCGTTTTTTCCCCCATTTCTCTATTCTCTCTTTAACCCTTTTCCTCTCCCTACTTACAAAAGCTTTGTTTTCATTGTTTTTTTCTCCACATTTTTTTCTTTGCCTTTCCCCTCCACTCTACCTACTTCCCTTTCCCATTTGAACAGATTTTTTTTTTTTAATTTTATTTATTTATTTATTTGTTTGCTTGTTGTGTTTGTTTCTTTATTTAATCATTTTGTGGCTGGCTCAGCCTGCCCTGGTGGTGGCGCTGGCGCAGCATGTGGTGCCAGGGATCGAACTGCAGTCCCCGCAGTTGCCTGAGCCCTCCTAAGCAGGCGCTTTAGACCACTGAACCATCTCGCCGGTCCATTGAACAGAATTTTTTTTTTTTTTTTATTTCTCAATATCTAATACATGTTTTGGTCCTAATTTATACTTTCACTTTCTCACATTAGGGACACAACACAGTATGTACACTTGTGTTAACCAGTTTCACTTCTCAAGGAGCATCTATTTACCTAGAAGTATCTGAATTTTATACTTCTTTATGGATGAGTAGTACTCTACTGCATAAAAAAGATACATCTTTTTCCATTCATTGGTTAATGGCATTTGGGTTGTTTCCAAGATTTAGTATGTATGTATGTATGTATGTATGTATTTATTTATTTATTTATTTATTTATTTATTTGGTACCAGGATTGAACTCAGGACCTTACATTTGCCAGGCAGGCCACTGAGCTATCTCCCTGGTTCAAATTTAGCTCTTTGGAACCATGTGGCTATAGACAGGGTGTGCTTATATCACTATGATATGTTGCTTTTAATTCAAAAGCGGAATAGCTGGGTCAAATGTAGCCTCTAGTTTCAGGGTTTTTTTAGGAATCTCCACACTGATTATCACAGTGCTTGCACAAGTCTGCACTCCCACTAATAGTAGAGAGGTGTTCCTCTCTCTCGATGGCCCTGCCGTAATTTGTTATTGGCTGATCTTTGACAACAGTCATTCTTTCTTTTTTCTTTTGGTCTTTTTGAGACAGAGTCTCGCTATGCAGTTCAGATGGGTCTTGAACTCACTTTGTAGCCCAGGCTGATCTTGAACTCACGATGATCCTCCTGCCTCAGCCTCCCAAGAGCTGGAATCACAGGCACATGACACAGCATCTGGCTTCCTCTTCTTCTTTATCCTATCCCTCCTTCCTTCTTCCCTTCCTTCTTTTCTTTTATGCTAGATATTAAACAAAGGAGCCCTCACATGCTCAGAAGGTTTGAGCTACAACCATAGCCTTTTTAACTTAGTTTTTAAATTTTGAGACAGGGTCTTACAAAATTGCACTGGCTGATCTTAAACTTGAAATCTTCCTGCCTTGGCCTTTCTAGTGACTGGGATTACAGGTTTGAGCCACCACACCCAATTTTTCAAGAGTCTTAAATATGTGTTTGTTGTCATCTGTTGTACACCATGTATATGTAAACAGTTTAAGGTGACCAAAGCAATAGGTACAGAAGGAATGCTCTTTCCATGAGCCTGTTCTCATGAGTGATGAATTCCAACACTGAGACAAAGACAAACCATGTTGGTAACAGAATGACAAATGTGCCCAAGTTTTGGTCAAAATAAAAATGAGAGCCAGGTGGTGCAGGCCTATAATCCCAGCACTTAGGAGGCTGAGATAGAAGGATCAGTGGGAGTTCGAGACCAGTCTGGGCTACAAAAGTGAGCTCAAGGCCAGCCTGAACTGCATAGCAGGACTCTGTCTCCAATAAATAAATAAATAAATAAATAAATAAATAAATAAATAAAGAAAGAAAGAAAGAAAGAAAGAGAAGCTCACCAAAAGGAGAGAATTATTTTTAAATATTAAGTGAAAGGGGTTGGGGATAGAGCTCAGCAGCACAAGCCCCTGCCTAGTAAGTGTAAGGTCCTAAGCTGGATTCCTGGTACCATAAAAAAGAAAACACAAACAAAAATTAAGTGAGAGGCTATTCAGCTGAGACAGCCTCAATTCCCTACGTTCTTGAATAAACAAACTGAAATGCAATGGAAACAGTGAAATGGAACAAACTTAACCAGTCCGAGACCATAAACTAAACTCTCACTAAGGACTTTTCCACTTAGACCAGTCAAATAGATTTCCTTTATCTTGTTCCCGTGAACACTTTATAACTGCTTCTTCTCTCTCTCCATCCCACTAGTAGAAGCACTAAACTGCAAATGGTCTTGTGATGCCTGATTTACAAACTGCTGTCTGCTCCAACTTTTAAAGGTTTTATTGTGTCTAAGTTCATGTTTTGTTTTGTTTGTTTGTTTTCAGTTTTTTGGTTTTGTTTTATTTTGGTTTTTTTTTTGTTTTTGTTTGTTTATTTGTTTTGTTTTGTCTTTTCGAGACAGGGTCTTGCTTTGCAGTTCAGGCTGGCCTTGAGCTCACTTTTTGTAGCCCAAGCTAGTCTTGAACTCACACCAATCCTGCCTCAGCCTCCCAATCGCTGTCTACAGATGTGCACCACTAAGTTCATGTTTTAACACCCATTTCTTTTACAGGAGAATGGCATTAGAAGCTGCCGTCTAGACCATTGTTTCCTGTGACTGCAATGGGGTTGCTTCTGAGCCCTGTCTGTACTGATGTAAACACGTTTAGTTTACTAACCCATGTCAACATACATCTATATGTGTTTCTGTGCATGTAATAAACATGTATCCATGAGTTCATTCTGATACCAAGCATTCCAAAGCAGTATGACAGAATCCTTCTTGCTATCTGTCTTTCCTGTCCGTTCATCTTTTCCTTTTCATCAAAGGAAAAGTAAAACAAAACAGCACGTGGAACTTGTGTTTTTTCACTCAACCTAATGCTGTTATTAAAGAAGTTGTTGGTTTTGACCTCTTTGGCTTTGTTGAAACATTTATGCGGAGAAGAAAACAAAGGAAATAGTAGTTCTGCTTCATCTTTTGATTCCTGTTCCACCTGGTTTGAGCCACTATTTATAATTAAACAACTGTGTTTATTTTCTAGGTTGCCACTTAATGGGTGATTTCAGGCAATTACTTAACTTACTGAACTTTCCTGAGTTTTGCACATGAAAAAATGATATTATAGGGCCAGCGAGATGGTTCAGTGGTCTAAAGCGCCTGCTTAGGAAAATGATATTATAGATGAATATTTCATAAAGTTGTTGTGAGGATTAAGCAAAAAACATATAATTAGGTAGAGAGTCTGATATAGGGCAAACATGAAATGCAGAGAGATAATATTATTGACATGTACAGATCCATGCCTTTTGTGTCATAGGCTCCAACCCTCATAGTAGGAGTGAATACGAGGAATCAGTGGGTCTCTATTCATGTTCTAGGTTTAATATTTATTCTCTCCAGCTGTCAGCATCATTTGTCACACAGGAATAATGAAGATATTTGTTCTGGGGACATATACTTGGAACATACTTCAATTTTACAACACTTGTCTGGCATGCACAAGGCCCTGGGGGTTCAATCCTCAACACTGCAAAATAGATTTCTGCATAACTTACTAGTTCTGTGAATATTTGCACAAAATAATTCTCATGCTAAATACTGAAAGATATATGAGGTAAACAATACACAGTGTTATTCAGTGCAGCATTAATTATAACTGCAAAAAATTTAGAAGCAATCCAAATATGCATTAATAAGGAATATTAGAAAAAGTAACTGTAACTGTACAAAGGAATACTATGTAGCAGTAAAAATGATGAATGATCAATATGCTTATATGATAAGATCTCTTGAAATGTTGCTAAGTGGAAAACAAGGTTCAGAATAGCACATTTAATTTTAGTTGTGTAAAACATAGGGTGAAGAGTTGTGGAGGACCACCTAGACAACTCTGCTTGAAAGAAGAGTGATCTGCTGGGTGTGGTGGCGCACGCCTGTAATCCTAGCACTTGAGAGGCTGAGGCAGGAGGATCAGTGTGAGTTTGAGACCAGCTCAGGCTACAAAAGTGAGCTCAAGGCCAGTCTGAACTGCATAGCGAGACCCTGTCTCAAAAAGACAAGAAAGAAAGAAAGAAAGAAAGAAAGAAAGAAAGAAAGAAAGAAAGAAAGAAAGAGAAAGCAAGCAAGCAAGCGAGCAAGCAAGCATGTGACAGTCTCCACTTTGGCTGAACCTAACCCTATTTCCCTGTATTGATATGTGCAGAGCTGGCTGGGACTTTTCCTTATCCCTTCAAATGGCTTTGAGCAATGCATATCAATCTAGCCAAGGTGCTGCTTGCTGATAGGCTTTGAAGATGACAGGTGTGTTTCCCTGGAAACCCCACCTGCTGCAAAAACCCCACCTGCTGCTCTTTAATATGAGCCCAATTTAGATTGGACGAAGACCTGATGCTCCACTTCGTTGGCTGGGACTGAGCCTTAAGATAGAGGCTGGTACTTCCTCGGGCTTGAAAGATTGTACATCAGAGCTGAAGCATCAGACCTAAAGCATTAGATACTATCTCAGTTGTGTAGTGCAGATTGCTCTCTGCATATCCTTCTCTCTGCATACGGCAGAGGTAAGTGCAGACTTCCTACCTAGCCCAGCTCATGACTCTCACGTAGTTCCCACCACCCTCACTCATCCTCTAGCTGCTCCCCGCTTCACAAATGAATAACAGCTGGGTTCAGTCCTGAGTAATGGCCTTTGTTCTGGTTAGCCATCACCATGGCTAAACTTAGGACTCCTTGGCTCTCCATAGCTATAAATATACTTTAGTGCCTTTATTCTTACCATGGGTTGCAATGGAAGTGGTAGATTGGAATTAACTTGGTGGGATTCCAGTAACTCATCCATAGATTACAATTATAAACTTTCTGGAGTGGGACAAGGACCAGAAAGGACTCTCTATAAAGAATCTGTATTCTAGCTGGGCGTGGTGGCACGCACACCTGTAATCCCTACACTTGGAAAGCTGAGGCAGGAAGATTGCTGTGAATTGGAGACCAGCCTGGGCTACAAAGTGAGTTCAAGGCCAGTTTGAACTGCATAGCAGAGCCCCTGTTTCAAAAAGACAAGAAAGGAAGAATCTGTATTCTTCTTTGTTGCTATGCATGAAAAAATTCTTTAAGGTTATTTATTTATTTATTTATTGCAGAACTGGGGATTGAACTCAGGACCTTGCACTTGCTAGGCAGACACTTGTGCCCCTGAGATATCTCCCCAGGCCCCTGTAAAGTTATATTTTAAAATAAAAAATTTGACTGATAGAAGTATATTTCAGCAGTATAGTACATGCTTAGAATGCTTAAGACCTAAGGCCCAATCTCCAGCACACACATACAAAAGTTATTAGTGTAGTAATGAGACACTATCACACAAGCCTTTTCACTATATTTGTTTTAGTTTAAAATTTTTCACTGGCTGGGGAGATAGCTCAGCAGCATAAGTGCCTGCCTGGCAAGTGTAAGGTCTGGATTTGATCCCTAGTACCAAAGTAAAAAATTTTTCACTGTATATTTTTAATTTTATAAATATGGGAGTATATTATAAATTTAAAACCAAATTACTCCCTATAGGCTAAACCTTTCTTTGGTGATATAATAAGTTTGGATATTATAGAGTCATTTAAATATTCAAATTAACCTCTAAATGCACCTAGACTTATAAAGAAGCTGCAAGGAGCCAGATGTGGTGGCTCCTGCCTGTAACTCCAGCAGTCTTGGAGGCAGAGGGAGGAGGATTTCAAGTCTGAGTCCAGCCTGGGCAATTTACTGACACTGTAAGACTGTGTCTCAATGAAGAAACAAATAGCTAAGGACATAGTTCAACACAAAGCCCTTCAGCTCCATTTTTAATGCAATTATAAAAAAAAAACCTTCAATGGTCTAGATATATTGACAGTGATGAATGTTTACGTGAGATTTTGGAGTAGCATTTCTTATACTTCAGATCCACTGAAAGATCATAATATACTCGTAGCCGTCATGCTATAAGACAGTGTCACTTATTAATTGTCTTAACATGGTTATCGTTGCTGCAAGTGAAGGATTTTAGAAGATCAGCCAGGTATGGTGGTGCACACTTGTAACCCTGGCGGTTTGGAGGCTGAGGCAGGAGGATCACTTCAAGTTGAGGTCAGGCTAACCTTGATATAGGAGTTCAAACCAGCCTGAAATACCTACTGAGAGCTTGTCTCTAAGGGGGGGAAAAAGGTTAGTAAAGATCAAACATGAAGCTGAAAAGGTCAAAGTGAGACCATTGTTAACTGCTATCTTTTGCATAGTGACTGTGATTATACACTGAATATTATCTCTCTTAAGTAGCCTATAAGTTGTGACAATAAGTCTCTCCCACAGAGTGTCTTTCAATTCAGTTCAGGGTGGGGAGATAGCTCAGTAGCATAAGCACTTGCCTGGCAAATACAAGGACCTGAGTTCAATCCTGGGTGCCACAAAAAAAAAAAAAAAAAAATCTTGACATTAGGATATAGTTGTTTTTCCTGGCAAGTGCGAAGTTGTGAGTTCGAACTCCGGTCCTGCCCTGCCCCCCCCCAAATCAATTCAGTTCAGTTTGGATGCTATCTACCTGGAGTGAGTGCAGACCTCACTGCCCGAGGGCTCAGTCCTTCACAGTCCGCCCACAATCACATTCCAGACTGCTATAAATTGGAAACTTCCTGCAGGCCTCTTGGATTTGATGACTCACTGGGACAGACACCAGGATTCACTGAATGTGCTGTACTGATGATTACAGTTTTATTACAAAGATTACATGGTAGGAAGAGCTAAATGTAGAGACATAAAAACGCCTAGGTCTAGGGTGGGGAGGGACGCAATGTGAGTCCTCGGAGTCCTCTCCTGGAAGCCAGGTGTGTTGGCTTCCTGATGCAATGATACATTCAACAAAGAGAAACTATCACACCAGGGTCTCAAGTTTTCATTGGGGTCCATTGCATTGCCGTCATTGATGAAACTATAGATCTTTCTGGTGACCAATTCCCATTCTGAAGCTATCATAGGGCTAAATCACCTCACTCAATCTGATGGTACAGAAAAGTCCAAGGGTTTTGAAACTCTGTACCATGAACCAGGTCCCAAACCAGGTCTATTTTTTAGTACATTGAACCACCAGATTCACTCTTTAAAAAAAAACTTTGTTGATTGATTGATTTATGTTATGGCCTGCTCAGCCTGCCCTGGGGCTGGTGCAGCATGTGGTGCCAGGGATGGAACCATGGTCCCTGCAGTTGCCTAGGCTTTCCTAAGCAGGCACTTTATACCACCAAGCCATCTCGCCGGCCCCATCAATGTTCTTTTCCACATTACCATGCCCTCACTCTCTCTGCTGCGTGACCAGTCCTGTAGCTTCCCTAGGTGACTCTCAATGGCAAGTCCCACCTCCTATTTCTAGGGTTTCATGAGAATAAACATTTTTTATGCAACCATATCCATGTCTGCCTTACCACATCTAATTTAAACAAATTCCAGAGAGCCTTAAAATACTAGAAATTTGTGGCAATCAAGAACAATCCACTGAATGTGAGAGAAAATATTTGTGTCTATGTCTAATTAAAATCTAATATTCAAAAGATGTAAGGACCAGAAACAATTCAGTAGTAAAAGAAACTGAGTGGAAAAAGTGACAACGTCTGCCTTGGGGTTTAAGTCCCTGGTAGACCATAAACTTTGCATGCACCAGGCCCTGGGTTCTGTCCCAGCACCCACCCTTCAATGAGAATGGTCTTTAGTAGCCATTTTTCAAAATGATCCATATGCATCACCACCAACTGGTTTATGGAAGAATGCTCACTATCACTAATGCAAATTAAAACCCAAAACCGTATCATTCATCTGTTAGAATGGTTATTACCTGAAAGATAAGAGTGCTGATTATGCCAGGCATGGTGGTGCATGCCTGTAATCCCAGCACTTGTGAGGCTAAGACAGGAGAATCGGTGCGAGTTTGAGACCAGCCTGGGCTACAAAAGTGAGCTGAAGGCCAGCCTGAACTGCATAGCGAGACCTTGTCTCGAAAAGACAAAAAAAAAAAAA
>PVKN010041506.1:0-10551 GCA_004027915.1 Capromys pilorides
TGTGTTTGTCACCTGGTGCAAACTTTGCAAACAGAAGCAATATTTTACTGAACACCTTTATTTGGGAACCAAATTGTTTGCAAATAGAAGTGTTCATGACTTACGATATTACTGTACTACAAGCAACACTTTTTTGTTTGTTTTTTAAGCAGTGTTCTTAAGAGAATGCAAAGGTTTTGGGAGTTTTTGGTCTTGATAAAATCATTACATGATTTGATTTCTCCTGAACAAAAAGTAGTGAGATTGTCTGGATTTTAGAATTTAAATCTAGTAATTATTGAAAGTAATATGTTAACTCATCAACTGCTACATAAAAATTAAATGAATAAATGGTTTGGCTTCAAATTTTTCATATGACTTTAAGAGCCAGGGTTCCTCATTCTGTACATGTTAGAGGTCTGATTATACTTCTAAGAATGACTTGTATGTTTTTAAAACATTAAGTGTTAAACTTTTTTGATCATCAACAGCTGCTTCTGTTTTCTGAACTTTTGCCAATTTTAAATGACAAAAGCTTTTCCTTAGCTCCAGAATTTCAAGGTAAACATAAACTTGAAGGGCTGATGAGACAGCTCAGCGGACCAAGTCCCTGCTTAGGCAAGTGCAGGGACTGGGGTTGATCCTGGCACCACGTGACACTGGCCTACTCCTGGGTGCACTGAGCCACTGAGACGAGGTGTTGTGCCACATGCCTGTAATTCCAGCATGGGGAGGCTGAAAACAGAGGATCACTACGATTCCAAGCTGTGTAGTGAGATCCTGTACCACATACATTAAAAACAAACAAAAACTATAAACTTGGCTTTTGTCTTAGGAAAATAAAGAGAGTGCAGAGACCTAGGATTCCTCCCTGTCTGCTTAGTGTCATGAAAAGCTATACAGAGCACTTTTCTCTGGCAACAGTCAATTCTGTCTCTTTGGGGAACCTGTTTGTTCGTTCTGGAAACCCTACTAAAAGGTTGAGTTATCTTAGGCATGAATGTTTGGCTTTCAGTCAGTAGACATTTGTTTTGAACATGAATGCTCCCAAGGTTACCTGTGCTGGAACAAACAGGACTGAAGAAACTGTATTGGGAGTTGCCAAATACTTAGGGGTGACTTGTGGAGTGTGTGTTCTTGAACTATGGAGAGCATAAAAGAAGGTTGTCACATGTAGTCAGTGGAGTTCTCTGGCAAAATCATAGAGCAGTTTGAATAATAAGTGACTTTTATCAAATTTGGGTTGTTGTGTGCACATTTTGTGTTAGTCATGCCGGGGATTGAATTCAGAATCATGCCTGCCACCAAGTGCTCTACCACAGAGCTTTGTCCCTAGCCTGAATTTTTAAATTTTCCCACCTTATGTGAAATCAGTTCACTGATTCAGTGGCTTTTTTGATGACTACAGTAATGTTTAGAGTGATGAGAATTAAAGCAGGTTTCTTCAGGGCAGTACATTATAGTGGGTCAGAATTTCTTCCATGTTCATTTGTGTTTTGACAAATGCAGTGTAGGAAGCAGCTGTACTCACCACTATACCACCAACGCCCATTGTGCAGTTTAGACTGGCTTTGAACTCAGTGTGTAGCTAAAGGTGGCCTCAATCTCACAGTGATCCTCCTGCTTCAGTCTCCCAAGTGCTGGGATTATAAGTGTGTAACCCCATGCGTGATTATTTTTTCAGTGCATTTTTGCTGTACTAGGAATTGAACTTAAGCCTTCTCCTTTCTCAACCCTTCTTTCATTTTTTATTTTGATACAGGATCTTGCTAAGTTGTTTGGCCTGGGCTTAAACTTGTAATTGTCCTCCCTTAATCACCCACAATGCTGGGATAACAGGGGTCACTACACCTAGTTTACCCATCTTTTCTACTTTCTGGTGATCTTTTTTGTAGGGATTTCATTTAATCTCTATGTGTAGCCACCATTAACACTTCATTCTCTAGCCACAGGAGCAATGTGACATTTTCAGGGGTTAGATTTGTGGAGAGACCAGCAGCATACAGAATAGCTTGATTGTGGGTAAGAAACTGACCTCTTAGGGCTGGAGGTATAGGTGAATGGTAGTGCTTGCCTAGCATGTGCAAGGATCTGGATTTGGTATCTAGCACTACGAAAAAGCAAAAAGGAAAGCAGCCCTTGTTTTAATCAGAAAAAGGTCAGTGGTGGTGAACCTTTGGGATACATGCTGCAGCAGACTGTATTATAACACCAAAGCTGTAGAAGGTTTGCCACCACTGGTCTACGTGTTTCAGAGTCATGTCCACTGACGAGGTGAGCTAAATAAATCACCTCCTTCCTCTGACTTCAGCTTCCTCCTCAGGGATAATTTCTTTTCTTTATGTTTGGTGGGTGGGGTGTTGAGACAGGGACTTGCTGTGTAATTCAGGCTGGTCTTGAACTCAGTGTGTATCCCAGGCTAACCTTAAACTCATGGTAATCCCCTTGTCTCAGCCTCCCTAAATGTTGGGATTACAGGCGTGTAAGTGTTGGGATTACCACACTGGGCCTTAGTAACTTTTTGAAAGGGGGCTAATGTTATAATAGCCTCTCCAGCTCGCATTATAAATGTGTATTAACAGCCTTATTAATGAGTGAAAAGAACATAACAAAAATGTTGAGAATATAATATATTGAAGAACTAAATACAAGCTGGGAATAATCACACATCATGCCTGTAATCTCAGCACTCTAGGAGGCAGAGGCAGGAGGATCACAAATTCAAGTAAGGCCTAGGAGATTTAGTGAGACCATGTCTTAAAATAAGAAAGAAAAAAAAGTGGATATATGAGCCCCTGGGTTCAATCCCCAGTACTACAAAAGGAGAGCAGGGGCTAAGTTTTAAAATTGCCAAGGTTATTTTAGAATGCTAGGGTATGGTGACATTTTATTACATTCCTTTATTATATAAAATTTCTTTTTTTCAAATTTTTATTTATTTATTTGGTACAGGGTCTCACTAAATAGATCAGACTTGTAGTGATCCTCCTGTCTCAACCTCCCCAGTGCTGGTATTACAGGCATGTGCCGCCACGCATGGTATCAGTGGTCAGCACGGCAGTCTGAGGCTGGCATAGCATGTAGTACTGGGGATCAAACCTAGGTCCTTGCACTTGCAAGGCAGACACTTAGACCACTGAGCTATCTTTCCACCCCTCTATAGAGCTTCTTAAGTTCACAAATAATTGTTTTCATTTCATAAAAGCCTGGGTTTTGTGTTGATAGTTAAGAGAATAGTGTATCTGCTGACATGTGCTGGATGGACCATTTTCCTCATAAAGAAGGGTGAAAAATGGTGTTTTTCAAATACAACCTGGGCTGGGGATGCTGCTAGGTGTTAGAGCACCTGTCCTAGCTTTTCCAAGCCCTGGTGTGAGCCCCTAGCTTCTAAAGGAAAAGAATTCTTGTCCTAGGCACCTTGAGACTGTGACATTGTCTTTTTAACGGGACATCCTTGGAGTTAGTTTGGCTTGCTAAATTGATCCAGGAATAAACCACTTCTGGTACATGAGAGTCCAGTATGTGTGCATGTGCATTAGTCAGCCTCAGACTCTGGTGCAGGGCTGCTCCTCTCTTTAGGGTACCTACACTCAGGTCTGCATTTCACCTGAAATACCCTCGAATGTGAGTGGCCCTTGAAGGAATGTTGCAGACCCTCCTATCCCAGCTTCCCAAATTGGTGGTGATATTTCCCCAAATGTATGTCATCTAGACTTTGTATAAATATAGCTGGGAAAATTAGTCATCGCTGCTTTCATCATGAAATACTAGCAAGTATTAGATCCTAATATAGGTTTTCTTCCATCTGGTGTTTCAAGATATGCACAGTTTGAAGGAAGTAAAATAAATAAATAAATAATATTTTATATGTTTACAAAATAGTTATACTACCAATTTCTCTTAGTTTGTGGAAAAGAAAGGTTTGTGCTAATATTCTTTGACAATTAGATGCCTATGTCTTGTACTCTGAGTAACTAATTTAAAAATAATATACAATGTGTTAACCATTGTTATGCTCCTATTATGTTTTGAAATTGTTTTTATTTAGAAAAAAAAGATACACATACCTGTACCCTGAATATCTTCTCCCGTTTGACAGTCATTTAGCTTTGTGCTTTTAAGTGCTTTTGTTGTACTTGTAATTAATGGCTTATTTTATTTTATTGCTTTGAAAAAAACAAACGAATATGTTTTAACCAGGTTTGAAATCAAGAAAAAACTAAAAACAGCCAAAAAAAAAGAAAAGAAAGAAAAAAAGAAAAAACAAGAAGAGGAGCAGGAAAAGAAAAAGCTGACACAGATTCAAGAATCTCAGGTAGACTGCCCCTTAAAAAAAAAAAATTAATTTAAAAAAAAAAAAATCTCTCTTAAGAATCAATGGTCCTCACTATCCAAGAAGTCTAGTATGTGTGCGTGTGTGTTAGTCAGCCTCAGATTCTGGTGCAGGGCTGCTCCTCTCTAGGGTACCTACACTCAAGTCTGCATTTCACCTGAAACACCTTCGAATGTGAGTGGCCCTTGAAGGCATGTTGCAGACCCTCCTATCCCAGCTTCCCAAATTGGTGGTGATATTTCCCCAAATGTATGTCATCTAGACTTTGTGTAAATATAGCTGGGAAAATTAGTCATCGCTGCTTTCATCATGAAATACTAGTAAGTATTAGCTCCTAATACAGATTTTCTTCTAGAAAAAGTTTATTGATACAATTTATTAAAATTTACTTGATATAAGGACTTGCTACACAGTTCAGATTCATAGTGGTCTTCCTGTACCAGCTTCCCAGCACTGGGATTATAGGTGTGCACCACCATGCTCAGTTTCAGGGCTGGCATGGCCAACATGGCGGTGTGGTACTAGGGGGTCGAATTCAGGTCCTTGCACTAGCCAGGGAGGTGCTTAGACCACATACCCAGCCCTATTGGGATAATTCTTAAACTTGTTACATGCCTGTAATCATAACATGCAGAAGACTGAGGCAGGAGGATCACTGCCAGTTTGAGGCCAGCCTGGGCTACATAGTGAATTCAAGGCCAGTCTGAGCTACTTACTTAGCAAGACCCAGTCACACACACACAAAAAAGAAAAATTAGAAATAGACATAAAAAGTAAGGGCCGGCCAGATAGCTCAGTGGATTAAAGCGCCTGCACGGGTAAATGCAGGGACTGCAGTTCCATCCCTGGCACCACATACTATACTGGTCTGCCCCCAGGCACACTGAGCTTGCCACGAGACCTGACATAGTGACACACTCCTGAAATCCCCGTGCTTAGAAAGCTGAAAGCAGTAGGGTCACAATGAGTCCAATCTGTGCAGGAAGACCCTGTAGACCTTGCACTAACTACATTAAAAAAAAAAAAAAAAAAAGTAAATTTATTTATTAGGTAGATAAACGTGACTCATTTTACTGTTGTACATTCTTTGTCCACAAGGAGGTGTCTTCTCCCCTTGCACATGTTTGAAGTTTCTGCAGCCCATAGACTTGGAGGACTAAAAATATTGTGTAGTTGTTGGATGTAGTTTTGTCCTCTGCTATAAGTAAAAAGGCCACCCTACTTCTCTTCTTTCCCAGGTAACATCCCACAATAAGGAACGGCGTTCCAAGCGGGATGAGAAGCTAGATAAGAAATCCCAAGCCATGGAGGAGCTGAAAGCAGAGAGAGAGAAAAGAAAAAATAGAACAGGTAAGTGGAGAGCTGTCGTGGCAGTGGTGTTTGTGATTATGGAATTTGACTTTCTGATGCCTATCTTTATTTTTCCCGCTTTTTAGCTGTTTATAAAATTTTTTTTTTTTTTTTTTTTTTATGACCCGGAGATTGAACTCAGGTCCTTATATTTGCCAGGCAAGCACTTATTCTACCGAGCTCTCCGCAGCCCCCTTTTTAGCTGTTTGTAATAGAACACTCCAAACAGATGCAAAAAACAGCATTGAACCGCCACGATCCTTTGCTTTCTACACTAAACCAAAGCCAGTCTTGTCAAATTTGTGACCCCCTCTTTCATCACAGAAGTTTTTAGGAGCTTCTTTGTTTTTGTGACACTGGGAATTGAACCTAGGGTTTCCTGCATGCTAAACAAGCATTGTACCACTGAGCTGCATCTCATCACATTAATTCTTTTTTTTTTTTTTTTTATGGGACCAGGGTTCAAACTCATGACCTTGCACTTACCAGTCAGGCACTTGTGCCATGGAGCTATCTCCCCAGCCCCTACATTGCATTAATTTTAAGTGTCTATGATACTAGTAATTAAACCAGGGAATGCTGAGCTATACCCCCAGACCGTTTTATTGTTTGTTTGTTTTGCGGAACTGGGGATCAAACTCAGGACCTTGCACTTGCCAGGCAGGCACTTGTGCCCCTGAGCTATCTTCCTGGCCCCACCCCCAGCCCTTTTAAAGTTACTTTTTTATATAGAATCTCATTAAATTTTTCCAGTTGGCCTTCAGCCTCCTATTGTCCTGCTTCATCTCCTGATTAGCAAGGGTTGACAGGAGCATGTCACTGTATCTAGCCTTTCAAAATATATTGAAGTAAATCTCTGCATCATCATATTTCAGTGTGTGTTCCATAAATAAGGACACTTGAGCCAGGCATGGTGGTGCACACCTGTAATCTCAGCAGTCCTGGAGGCTGAGGCATGAGGATTACAACTAACCTGGCTAAATGGCCAGGCCTGGGCAATTTAACAAGACTTGGTCTCAAAAAAAAAAAAAAAAAAAAAAAAATAGGCGTCTAGATGTGGTAGGGCACACCTGTAATCCCAGAACTCAGGAGGCTGAGGCAGAAGGATCACCATAAGTTTGAGGCCAGCTGAGTTTACATACCCAGACCCTATCTCAAATAAAACATAGGATATGGGATGTAGTTCAGTGTAAAGGCCCTGGGTTTAATCCTTACTACTTCTAGTTGTTAAAAACAAGGATTCTGGAGTCCAGGCCTGGAGCTGCACGCCTATAATCCTAGCACTGGGAGGCTAAAAACAGAAGGATCACTATGAGTCTCAGCTGCATAGTGAGACCTTGTACCAAAAACATAAAATGAAGAAAAAGATTCTCATTTTAAATCTAATATATATACTATTACCACACATAAAATATGGTAACAATGAGTCTCTTACTATGATAAAATATCTAGTCAGTATTTCAATTTTTCTATGATAATTTGATTATTTGAATCAGGATTTTAAGCCCACATGATATTATTAATATATTCCTTGAGTCACTTAATCTCTTCTACTAATGGAATTAGAGGATTTATGTTATAGTTGTGCACATGTGCTGTGTTTTGTTGGTGTTATTAGATATGCTCTTCTGCTCTTAACTGGGTTTTTTTGTTGTTGTTGTTTTGTTTTGTTTTGTTTTGTTTGAGACAGGGTCTTGCTGTGCAGTTCAGGCTGGCCTTGAACTCACTTATGTAGCCCAGGCTGCTCTTGAACTCACACTGATCCTCTTACCTCAGCCTCCCAAGTGCGGGGACTGCAGGCGTGCGCCACCATGCCCGGCTTGCTCTTGATTTTTTATCAATTGGTATTTAGAGCTTGAGAATTAGATTTGTATTTATTTTGTTTTTTCAGTTTTATGGTTCAGGAAAAAGTCTAATTTTAGGTAGTGTTCTCTATTTCCATCAGAAAATGTGCTTGTCTCTCATTTGTGGTTTTGCCAGCTCTGTCACTTGCCATAATAATATGAGGTAACAAACTATCCTGTTTCTCTTCAAACACCTGTGCTTCATCTGGGGTTGTTTCTCTGTCTGCCCCATCTTCATATCATGGTGATAGCAGAATTACAAAAATAGAAAGCAGAAACACATAGTGCCTTAGAGGCTTAGGCGTAGAATTGTCACATTGTCATTGTGGAGCTTTGGAGAACTGGAACTATCAAGTCACATGGCAAAAACCCTTGTCCCAGAGCCCTAAAGTAAAGGAAGCAATAATGTTTTTTGTCCCATTAGTAATGTTGAGAATAATATAGATCATTTTGTTCACTAGGAGTTGCAAAAATCTCAACACACACAACTTAAAGTAGGAAAAGTTTATTTTGCTCATGTTCCAGCGGGGTTGCTTCATGGCTAGCCAGCTCCATTGCTTTAGACCTATGGTAAACAGAAGGCCATAGAGAAAGCAAGCTGCACACCTCCCGAGACAGGAGGCAGGGTAGATTTATAAGAGAGCCAGAAAGGAAGGGGTCAGGTATGGCATACAGTTCACGTGCCTGTGCTTAACTAATCTCGCAGCATCTCTCAAGCCAATCCAATTGGCAAGCAGATTAAACATTGCACTCTTTTTTGAGAGGTGGAAGAACCCACTCCTCAGCCCTTCTTAAATCTATTTAAGACAGAATTTCAGGTCTAGAGAGATGGCTCAGCAGTCTAAAGCTCCTACTTAGGAAAGCTTAGGCAACCGCAGGGACCACGTTTTTCGATCCTCACCCCCAGGGGAGCCGGCCATAAAAAAAAAAAGAAAGAAAAGAAAAGGATTTCACTAAGTTGCTAAATTGCCCAAGCAGATACTTTTAATAGTGTCCTTTAACACATAAAAAATTTTAAATTTTGAAGAAGTGCAAATTATCTTTTAAATTTTTTTAAACCTGTGCTTTCAGTATTATATCCAGCAAATCATTTCCAAATCTAATGTCATGAAGGTTTTCTGTATGATATCCTTTCAGAGTATTAGAGTTGAACTTTAACATTTCGATATTGCAACTGTTTTAAGTTAATTTTTTATAGGTGTAAGGTAAGGGCCAACTTCCATTTTCTGTACCCTTTGCTGAAGGCTGTCATTTGCCCATCCGTGGTCTTAGTGTCCTTGTGAATAATCCATTGACTTGATGTGCCAGGATTTATTTCTAGGCTGTCTATTTTTGTTTCTCAGGCCCATGTCTTGCAGTTTGTTTATTTATTTGTTTGTTTATTTGTGTCTGTGTATATGGTACTGGGGACTGAACTCAGGACCATGTATTTGCCAGGCAAGTGCTTATTTTTCTGAGCTATTTCTCTGGACCCATTTATTTATTTATTTATTTATTTATTTTGTTTTTCTTAAACCTCATTTATTTGTTTGTGTTAGGCCGGCTCAGCCTGCCCTGGGGTTGGGGCTGGCACAGCATGTGGTGCTGGGGATCGAACTGCGGTCCCTGAAGGTGCCTAAACTTTCCAACGCAGGCACTTTAGACCGCTGAGCCATCTCACCAGCCCATATTTAAATATTTTTTAGAAGTCCCTTTTCACAGTTTCTTTCTGTGTGTTTCATTTAGCTCTTTTTTTGTTTGTTTTGTTTTGTTATTGTTTGTATGTTTTTGTTTTTAAAGGGGAAAGGTTTATTTAGCTTGTTTTGTACAAGTTTCAGTCCATAATCAGCTGGCTCCAAGGCAAGGTGGCACATGGCATAGGGGCAGCAGTTCATGGTGGTAGAAGTCAGCAACAATGGAGAGGGGGAAGAGGCAAGCCTCTTTCTATCCCTTATGTTATATGCAGGCTTCCCATGCTAGGGCAGGTAGCCCTAGCCTTGGACCTTGGACCATGGCCCATGAGGCTTTGGGGGAATGTCCAAACTCAAACCATAACATTCTGCCTCGGCATTCAGCCTAGCAACCAGGTCCAGGCCTGACACATGTGTGAGACCTCCCTGGGCCTGCCGGAAACTCATTTGACCAGCAACCAGCCCTACTGCATGAGTGAGACCTCTTTGGGCTTGCCAGAAACTCATTCAAACCAGCAAGCAGGCCCAGTCCCGGCACCTGAGTGAGAGTTCCCTGGGCTTGCCGGGAACTCATTCGACCCAGCAGCCAGGCCTGGCACATGAGTGAGACCACCCTGGGCCAGCCAGAAACTCACTTGACCCAGCAACCAGTCCTAGCATGCCCAGTGTGGAAAACTGCTGCAGAACTCCCTGTAGAGAGACTAGAGACAAGACCCACCCAGCTGATCCAGGAGCAGAACATCTTGCCAGAGTGACACAGCAGGTTTGCCTCCAAGGGCTGCAGCAGAAAGAAGTGGAGCTCAAAAGCCAGACCCAAACCACACCCACCTGGATGACTTTGAACTTGGTAGATCTGGACCTGATGCTAAGGTAAGAACACTACCAAAGCTGTAAACCAAAAGACAGAAAGCAGGGCTTTACAAAATGACAAAGAGAAGGAGCAAAATGTGCTCTCAGGCCCCAAGCCACCCAGAACAAATACAGGAAACGATAGCATAGAAGAAATTGGAAATCACACACCTGAAATCTCTGAAATAATAGCATCTGAAGTAAAGAAACAACTGCAGAAAGGTATAGAGGAAATCAGATCAGAAATAATTTCTGAAGTAAAAAAAGAAATAATACCTATAATAAAAGAAGTACTAAGTGCTTCTAAAGACAATGATAAAAAAAATAGAGGAGAATAGAAAAATGATGGAATCCTTGAATGAGCAATATAGGAAAGTAATAGCATGTAAGAAGCAGATTCAAAGTGCTGTACAGGAACTTAAAACCTCAATCACAAGCTGGCAAAACCATTTCAATGAAAGTGAAAATAGACTTTCAGACCTTAAAGACACCATTGCAGCTAGTGAAGAGGTAAGAAAAGATCTCT
>PVKN010041507.1:0-10580 GCA_004027915.1 Capromys pilorides
GCAGCTCTCTGCTTAGGTTTGACTGAAGATTTTGGAGCTCTTTAGGGAAAGGTTTGCTATCATTTGGGATGGGAGAATTTTTGTCTGAGGATGTCCTGTGAGTTGAAAAATTCCCAGCCTTTGTGCAATGATGCCAGTAGGATCTGCTGATTGAGACAACCAAAATGTCTTAAAGTTGCTGTATGTCTCTTGAAGGGCAAACTCAGCCCCAGATGAGAACCACGAAGTAGGGTATTTGTGGAATCGAACACAATCATGCCTATTTTCTTCTTCTGTTCCTATCCGAGGCTATGTAATAACGCAAACTCAGAGACTTGTCATTATTATTGTAATTAAGCATTTCCTTAGACAATTTCCCCTTGAAATATAATGACAACTGTTCCAGAAACTTTTAATCCAATCCTCTTTAGTATTCTACTTCTCTCACTCAAACTGGAAAAACCACCCCATTTCTAGTTAGGCTTCCAGAATAAGCTATTTTTTTTGTTCTTGCTAATGAGTTATAACCAGGACTGGCGTGAAGTTTCCAGGACAGTTCTTAAAGGAGTGGAATGAGCTCTTCTTTGTTCTTTCATTTCCCCCCAACTGCCATTCGATACAAATACCATTTCTGGAGCTTCACACTCGATTATGAGGTGACAGGAACTGAAGCCACAAACATCAGCCTAACAGAACAGCTGACGTTGTGGGTGAGCACTAACAGCTCTGATTTGCCCCTGCAGACTCTTCTGTGAGGTACTGCTTTCCCAGTGTTACTGTCAGTCCCTGTTTGCTTCAGACCCTCTTGGTGCTAATGGACATAATTGCCTGAAGTGAACACATGTAACCAAAGTCTTTAAGCCACTGTATTCATCATAGTAAGGTTATCCAGCTATTCTGAAAACATCGTCCTTGTCTTTTCCTCTCTTATAGTATACAATGCAGGCAGTTGGCTATTTCAACAATAACACGCCTACCACCTTTCACTCTACTGCCTCATTATATGTAATACTTGTACTCCTAAAAGTTGATGCATCCTTATATTTATCAAATGCATAAAAATAAAATAAGAGTTCTTATTATTAGCAGAACTGCAAAATAAAAGCATATACTCCTGTATTTCTGATGGAAATGTGACATGTTGCTATTTTTAAGTCATTCATCAATAGCTACAGTATTAAAAATACCTACATGCCTTTCTATTCATCTATTCACTTCTAAGAAGTAGAATCAATACTAATGAAAGATATATGCTTAGAGATAGTTATCACATTTTCCCACAGAGAAAAAATATTTTTACAAGATAAACATTTTTGGGATCCATGAACATACTGCTGGTATTTAAAACTATCATACTGGTTGGAATCATCTAGGCAATGAGTTGAGAAAGGAAACGGAAGAATTTTGAGGGTCAAACACTGAAGCTTTCCAATATTTAAGGATCAGGAAGTTGAGCTGATTCAGTAAAAAAAAAATTGCAAAAACAAAACTAAATAAACAATCATAGTGGCCAAGGAGATGTGTGGAGAATAAGGAAACAGGTTTCCCAGTGGCCAAGGAAAGGAAGAGTTTCCAAGTGATCAACTGGGCCATGGCTACAAAGATGCTGAGCAAGATGACAGCTACACAGAAAGCATGGAAGCTACAGCCAAAACAGAGGTGGGGAATTTGTGGAGACACTAGCTTGCCAGAAGTGGGTTCAGGAAAATACAAGGTGAGACGATGAAGAGAGCAAGTAGAAATAACAGGGTATTTTTTTCCCCCAAAGAGAAATGGGTGAGTTGCTTAACAGAAAGGAAGTTGTTTAGGTGTAAAGCAATGCACCATATGTTTTGAAGCATGATATAATAGAAAGAAGAACAAGAGATGTAGCAATCTAGTAGCAGACTTCAAGCAGGAGAACAATTGCATGACCATACGACTTAGTGGATAACACAATAGGACGATGTACCTCATACAGAAACCAGGACAGTTCACCTGCTTTAACCCAAGGGAACCAAGGAGGGCCTGCGAGTGCATTTGGTGGTGAGGGGAGGAAACACTCCTGGTTGCTTTTGTTAATACCAGCTGACTGCTGTTATATATGCAAAACCAGTTAAAACCAGAACCACAAAGCCTACATCATGAGCCGACAGGTGCATGAGTTAGATATATGCTTATTATGTTAAGTCACTAAATTTTGGATGATGTGTTACATAGCATTATGGTGGCAATAATCAATGTAAGAAATGTCCCAAATCTATTAGTAGCTATAGAGTTGTCTCATTTTTTAAAATGACTATCCTAGCATAGCACTGTATGGACAAGCTTTCATTTTATCATTTTCCTATGTTTATTTCAATTGTCATTGTTGTCAATATTTCAAGGAATATTTTCCTGTATGTGTCATTAAATACACACATGGATCTAAATAATGCTTGTTGGAAGATGAATTTCTAGATCTAAATGGATGTACAATAGTAATTCGAATAGATATGGTCAAGTCACCTCTGTAAGGAATATATCCATTTACGCTCTTGCGAATAACTTAGGAGTACCTGCTTCCACTCATCTTGATGTTGTCATGCTTTTTGCCAATATAGTATAAGAAAGATCTCAACTATTATAGTAACATTTTCACCCTTCTTATGATGTGTCCTAGGATGAAATCAGTATCCCTGCTGGTTTGTACTGCACAGCACATATGTCATAATTAGTAGCTTGGCACTGAGAACTCCTTACCTTACACCAGTTTCCTGGTGGTTCTATATTGTCAATGATAGGTCAGGACTCAAAGGTTTCCAGGCACCTTGCCTCAAGCACTCTCCCTCTTGGTTTCCCAGGTAACCTGCCTCCAAACTCTCTTCCCCTTGACCCATGTTGGTTTCAGCTCACTTCCGTCAGACCTAAGCAAAATTCAACCGTAAAGAAGACAAATGATGTCCATCTGTGACCTGGATGTTCCAGCCTGCAATCACCCTCCCTAAAATATCTTATAAAGTCTTCTGTCTCCCTCTGTTCCATGCTGTCTTGGTACACAAGACAGGCCTCTGAGTGAGCTTCCACCTCCACGTGAACTTCCAATTAAACTGCCTTTACTTGTGTCAATGTGTTTGGTCCAGTTCAGCGTGGATTTGGCTGCTTCAGTTTTTGACCTTTCAGTCAATACTAATCTTTGGCCAGTAGGTTCTCCACTAAATTTTATTATGTTGTAACTAATCTAAGACAACTCAGTAAGCACTTCACATATTTCCAAAGAAATGCAGGGTGGCTGGAAGAAGTTGAAAAGGAAGAAGGAAATTTTAAGAGAGAGAGATAAAGATGGGACAAATCGGGTCTCTGAAATCTCTTTGACCTCTACTATGTTTCTTAATTTTGTCTTCTCAGGGAGTAGCATGTTAACTACAGTTTCCTTTTAAATACTTCTGCACAGGTGGTATAATAAACTTATGAACAGTAGTTTTTACCTAAGGGGCAGTCAGCTGTTCCAAACAGGTCCACATTCTCACAGGGAAAAATATCATATCACAGGGGCCAGCCAGATACCTCAGCAGACTAAAATGCCTGGTTTGGCAGGCACCAGGACCAGAGTTTGACCTCTGGCATGCCATACTGGCCCTGTCCCCAGGGTATGCTGAGGCGGTGATTGAGACTGAGCATGGTGGCACGTCCCTGTAATCCCAGCACTTGGGAGGCTGAAAACACTCATAGGAGAATCACTATGAGTCCAATTTGTGTAGTGAGACCCTGTAGACCTGGTACTAAATACATTTTAAAAAGCCATATCACAAATAGAGAAGTTTCATCAAGTCATTAAGATAATAGTGAAAGTACTAGATATATAAGAAAGGGGCTCTACTACATAGAATAGAAGGGCACAATTCTTAGATGTAGGGTTTTGGCCCTTTGTATCTTTCTACCCCCATATACTAATATAAAGCATGGATTCAGAATATTTACATAATTATACAATGTGCTGTACAATGTGAAATTGCAAAATGCAAAAATAAGTTTATTTATGGGTAAGTATAAGTAATTTGACCTTAACCCAAGGGTAAAATTATCGTGTTGGAAGCAACTCTAATTTTGCCGTAGATTCTCAGCTTCATTTCTTGACACTCAAAGGGCAATTAGCTTAGATAGCAGCTTCTGATATTCAAGCATTTTTCTTTTGTACATCTAAGCAAATTGCACTTGGAATAATAACCCTCTCAGAAGTCAATAGGTCTGTGGAAAAAAAGAGTGTGTGTGCCTGAATAGAGCGGGGCTGGAGTCCCACCAAGGGTGAAGTACAGAAGCCTAATGCAGCCTTTTATCTTCGCCACTAAATGAGTCTGCAAAGAAGTGGCTCAGGAGACTTAAACTTCTTGTAACTGATATGATTTCCTGGATGGCTCGAGAGCATACAATGTTTTTAAGCTCTAAGTTGAAATCCTTAAATAAAGTGCTAAGTTGAAAAGACGTATTTAAATTCAGCTGTTGAATGTCTTCTCAGTTCTATCAGTTTCCCACTTAATACAGGCGTTTTTTTTTTTTTTTTTTTCTTTCCCACATAATAAGCCTTAGTTATGAGGCAGGAGAGACAACTGAGCCATTCAGGGTTTCTAGTGGTCCCATCAGATAATCACAAAACATTGGGGCCACTGAGAATACAGTCTGAAGAAAGAAAGAAAGCAAAAGCCAGCAAGATGACATGGCCACATCCAGCAGCCAGCCATCCATGGAGACGCTGCCACACTCATTTTGACCAATTCATTCAAATAATTGTTTTCTTCTCTTCCAAATCAGCCAGTTACTTGATGGAATTGTGAAACAAGTGATTGTTCTGACTTCAGACTTCGAGACCATGCTACTCTGGAGTTTTCATTTTAACATAACTAAGTTCAATTCACTGCTAAATTGAGATTCACTTGGTAATACAGAACAGCTTCCAGTTATGTTCTGAAGTCCATAAATCAATGGTAACTTATATTTTGGTCTTAGAAATGTAACAGACAAGTAATAATAGTGTGAGTAAATACTTTTCTTTGAAAACTCCAAGCAGCCAGTGATCTGTGGTTTTGTTTTTCTCTTGTTTTTCTTTCACTGTCTTTTTTATTATGATAATATATTATCCTAAAAACAACTGGTTCTGATTCAGTTGTTTTTCCTCTTCTCTGCCAGAAGTGTTTCCAATAGTGTTTATATCCCTGCACCGTTTGAGGTGGCATGTCATACTACCTCTCTATCTGTCCATAAAGTAAATTATTTTATGAGACTGGTCTTCGATATAACGGGGCAGGTATCTTAAAATGGAGAGCCTAATCTTACTCCACCTTCCTATAATGGTGGAGCAATTTGCACCCATTTTTCTGTTTATCTCAGAGGTTTAACAGGTATATAGTTACCCAAGTTTCTAGAAAAGTGCTGGCAATGAGGTATCACGTATTACTTATGTGTCAAGCTAATTCCGGATGTTTGATTGACAGCAGCGCCTTGGCTATGTCAAGGCCTAGTGGACAGAGAGCAGCCGTTGCCAAGTGCTGTCTGACCAGCAGGCTCCTTGGGTTTGTGTCCTCCCTTCCTATGCCCAGGTGTGTTCAGCCCCTACAAACTGGTTGAATGTGATCTGCAAAAAGACTAAATAGAACTTCCTAAAATAAATTTATTGGTGTTCAGGTCTCACATGAGTACCCAGGAGTGTTCCCACTCTCAGAGTTAAAGAAAACATTATAATATGATTCTTACAGCCTATACGCAAAGAAGTTCCATAAAAAAGACCCTAATCAATGGTCAACAATACTAAGAGGTCTGTGATGCACTGGCCACATCTGAGAGGCACAGAGATCAGAGCCCAGATTTCCAGCCCACCACACCCATTCCCATTCATGGTTCTAGGGTCATGCTCAGCAGCTGGGAGCCATGAGGGTATAGTTTCTAGTTTGATATAAAGTAAGGCATGACTCCCAGGTCTCAGAGATAGCAGTCTCTCGCTGTCCTTACACTTCCCTCAAGAAAGCCATAGCAAACTGCTGATCCCGGGAAACCTGCCACTGTGCGTGGGTCCCCAGCATACCCCATAGATACCTTTCATCCTTTTACATGCGTGCTCATTCCAAGTGGGGAATTCAATGAACTCACTCTGATTATACAGATGTTTCATTTATGACAGCGTTTTGCTTATGCTATGCTATGGCTTGTGTCTCGTTGCCCCCCCCCCCCACCCAAGCCTCATGCAGAGATTGGGGCATTTTCTAGAGTTCGTGGTTAATTCATGATCCAATGCAGGGATTCTGGGTGTGAGAGACACCCACCCTAAGGTGGCTAATCTGTGTACAGTATAAGGAAAGGGGGCTGGCTAGTTGCCACAGCGGCTGCTCCTCCCTTTGCTCATGGCTGTCTTCCACCACCACGAACTGCTGCCCTGTTCCATGTGCCACTCTGCCCTGGAGCCAGCTCAATATAGACGAAACCTCCACTAACTGTGCTAGATAAACCTTTCCTTCCTTGATTTTCAGTGTTGGGTATTTTATCCCAGCAATGAGAGAAAAGTATCTGAAACACACTGCCAGTAGCATGACAGCAAGATCTCTCACACACACACATGCACATGCACATTTGCAGTGCGTCAGGTATTCTCCTTGGCTGTGGAACTGAAGGGTTAAATTATTTCCTCTTCACCACTGGCATAAAATATGTAGGCAAGAAAATATTGGGGGACCTGGGTGCTCCCAGATAGTAATTTTATCTTCTGTAAAATGATAATTTGCATTATCTAATTTGTAGACTTTAAAAAAAAAAGATCAAATAAAGAAATGTTCATGAAATTTCTTTGTAAAATAAGTATGGTTATATAAATATTTGTATTGTTATGGCTATCATTCTCCAAAATGATCACTCCACTGGAAGGATCTGATTGTGGTCTCAGATCTTCTGGTTGCCACTACAGCACCTGACCAAAGACTAATAACACAATTCCATGTAATTCTCACTTATCTAAAATCCTCCTCATCTTTCAGTACAATGCAGCTTGATTTCCTGACGTTAACCATTAACAAGCCAAACACAAGAGGAGAAAACTGTTGAGGCCACCTGCCACTGTCAAGGAAACACTATCACAAACGGATATTCAACTTGCCTTTTCCTGTGTGCTGAGCCGAAGAAGATTATGTCCCAGTAGTGCGTGATTACTAAGAAGGCAACGTCACCACACAAGGCAGTGGGGTTCTCATAAGGAAGCAGAGCATCCCACCAACAGCCTATTTCTCTTGCTCTACCCTTCAATCAGCTGCAGCCTTATAGGCAAGATCAGATCTTACATGTATTCTGTGCTTCCCTCTCCACACCACAAAATGATCACTTTCCGCCGGGTACCCATTGTAATCCTTCTCCAGGAATCTTTTCTCCGTTCTCACCTCTCCTGTAGCTATATTCTATAGCATGTCTTGCTTAATTGGCCCCAGTATTTCCAGTGTCTCAGTACATTTTGATGCCATGATCCTTGTATCTGCAAATTCATCATGAAGTTTCCTGCTAGTCCTAAAGTGCTCTAGTTTCGATTTACTATCGAAGTTTGCTACATTGTGCTAACTTTCAGTCTGTTGATTTTCTTTTTCAGCATCTATGAATCTGGAGAAATTAGTTGTGAAAAGAGCCTTCACAGATGTATGAGACAAACTCCCCTAAAGGTAAAAGAAAATTTCTTCATGAATCTTCTCTAAGATTTTGCCACCAAAATTCAAAATATTTCAGATTAAGCTTCAAAGAGCAAAATGTCCAGTTCTCAAGATATGCCTCCCTTCATCAAGGAGCTGAGCCTGTCTGTGGTAGTCAGCTTTCGCTGCTGTATAGATACCATAGACTGGTGGCTTGAGCAACAGGAACTTATTAACTTACAGTTCTTCAGTCTAAGATCTGAGGTCAAGGTAGGGCGTGATTAGCTTCCCATGAGGGCTTGCTTACAGTAAGATGCTTCCATGTGGTGGAAGCATGGCAGAGAGCCAGCAGGTGAACTCTCTATTGTCTCTTCTTATAAGGGCACTAATTCCACTCTGAGGGCCCCTTCATGGCCTTGTCTAACCCTAATGATCTCCCTATCTCAGCTTAGAGTTTTGACAGATGAACTGGAGGGGAGGAGCACACAATTTCATCCTTAGCAGCATCTGAACAGCAGTGTGGGCCAATCTCCAAGATGGCACAAAGGATTCCCATAGGATTTTCAAAGACAACTAGAACAATACATGGCACCTAGTAGCTCTGAATAAATATGAGTTGAGTGAATTTTAAAACGTACAAATGACTAACTTTATCACTAGAAGTGTTTTTTCCAGTGCCATGGTGTCAGAAGAGAGGAGTTCGTATGCATTTGTTATGCAAATGAGCCATATATATTCTGTTTTCCCAGTGCTTGGAATTAAACCCAGGGCCGAGCTTCCTTTGGTTGGCTGGTTGGGTGACTTCTCTGCCTGATTCCAAGCTGCTCTATTGGTCCCTGTCTGCCTGCCACATGCTCTGATCTCCCTTGGCAGTTACTTGTTCCCTCAAGGAAAGAGTGAGGCCAGGCTGGGTCCCAGGCTCAGAGCAGCCATATGATGTTTGGGTGACTCTTGGAAAATCATTGCATTTCTCCAGTGATCTTGTACCCCACAGGGATGCAAATATATTCAGAGGACAACTTGGTGGGTTGAATTAAATGATTTTAAGCAAAATTATATTCTACCGGTTTAGTGTAGCATTGCAACAAATAGTCATTCTCTTACTGTAACAACGGTAATTTTCTTTTTCTATAAATCCTGCTTCATCTGTGGGAATCATCTCTAAAATCGCTGACGGCACAGTAAGTCGGGGTGCTCGTCCCCCTGGAACAGATCCCCTGTGTTTGTTACCAGAGCCTACTTCTCACTCCCTCCAAGCGCCTGCAGGGCTGGTGTGTGGATGAAATTAGCCCAGCAGCATTCCCTAGGGACTCTGCTGAACCGCGACAGGAAGACAAAAGAAACTGCTGACATTCACCCAGTCCAGCAGTGGTACTTGAACAACAGGCCATTGTTGTGTTTCCCTGCCTGATTCTCTGCATTTCCTTTCAACTCTGTGAACTCCCCAGTATCCTTCTAACACATTCCCTTTCTGACTAAATCAACCAGAGTTAGATTCGCTAACTGGCAACCACAAAATACAGCTTGAAGCGCGTTTCTCTTAATAGTCCTTCCAGGAACACATCCAAGCCAGAGAGTCCCACCCTACTATTCGTGACTGCACATACACATGGCTTGGCCCTAGGAAGCTCATTTCCCCGGGCTGGGTAATATTGGATTGGTACATAGCTGTCTCTGTAACTCCAGCACATTGGTTCCAGGACACTTCCGTCCCTTCAGTACCCACTAGTAGTTATCAAAATGTGTGGATTCTAAAGCCTCTTATGGAAAACAGTTTATGTGTATATCACCAATGCACATCTTTCCACACACCTTAAAATTTCTCTATATGACTCATAATACTTAATGCAGTGTAAATGATACACAAGTAGTTTTTTTTTGCTCTACTGTGCATGCTCAGTAGAGATAGAATTTTTATTAATATTTGTATCTGCTGTGTGAATTAGCACACACAGTGCCCATAGATACAGATGGATGGTGGATTGTATTGAAGTATAGTTGTGACATTTTAAAAGGGGTATTTACAAATGGACTGTGTCTCCTGCCATGCCAGCCTCACCTCCAGGGCACACTGAGATGCTGATTGAGATTCGGTGTGGTGGCACATGCCTGTAATCTCAGCACTTGGTGGCTGAAAACAGAAGGATCACTATGAGTCTGATCTATGTAGTGAGACCTTGTCGACCCTGTACTAAATACATTTTTTAAAAAAATGGACTGTGTCTAGAAGAGCAATAAAAAACCATGAAATTATATCATATCAAGAGAGACTAAAGGAAGTAGAATCTAGTGATCCTGAGGAGAAAATATTTAACACATGCACTTGTAAACTCTCCAAACCCGTGAACAACCCTACTAGTTCTGCATGACAGACATACATCTAGTCAATCAAATATAAAATGCGTCAGGCTTTAATTCAAATTTACGAGAAATAAAATGCTGCTAACTGGAGGATCTCCTTACCACCTCCTTCTGAGATGCTGTGACTGTAGTTGACATTGTAAGTGATCATCAAGGAAATATTTAAGCAGAAATTGATTATCTACTTTAGACATATATAAAATGGAAAGTTAGGTACAGTGGGCATTTAAAGCTAACATTCTCAAAAGAACTTCAATAATTACTCTTCGCTTCATTCAAATAAAACAAATCCAAATGGTAATATTTAGCAAAAAAAAGCAAAATTAATCAAAGGAAGGAAATAATATTCTAGGAAACAAGAGAGATCATAAATTCCTAGCTATTGATAATTTAGAAAAGTGTAAGCAGAGGGCTGGGTGTGATCTCTAAAAAGGAAAACGTGGGAACATGGTAGCACTTTTCCCAACCTTGTACACTTGCAACTCTTGAAAAGCAGGAACCATGCATGGAGCTTGGTATTATACAGTTTCCTGCCATGCAGAAAGCTCAAAGGAGAAGTAGGAAGATCCTAACTCTTTATAGCTATCAACAGAGATATACCTGAATGACAGATCAAAGGCAAAGTCA
>PVKN010041508.1:0-10539 GCA_004027915.1 Capromys pilorides
GGGTAGGTGGATGGATGGGGGGTGGGTGGATGAATGTATACATTTTCTGCTCTCTATATCTCTGTATCTTATCATTTTGAAACTATAATTCCACAGTGACACTGCCAATTTCAGTGCCACACCCTAAGGCTCATTGCAGCTTTCTCCCTGTCTGTCTGCACCTCCCTTCTGGCCTTGGGGAACACCAATTTCTGTCATCATGATATTTACTCGGCTGCCTACTTCCCTGCTACGCCCAAGTAGCTTCCCTTCCCGCCTGGCGAATTCCCACCCTGGTCCCCATGCCTTCTGTTATGGGGTCGGATGTGTTGCCACCCAAAAGACATGCTGGAGTCGGAACCCCTTGTGCTCCCACAGTGACCCTTTTGGAAAACAGTGTCTTTACAGAGGCAACTAAGTTAAAATGAGGTCTAACGTGAACTCTGATCCAATCTAGCAAGGGAAAATTTAGAGCTAAAATCAGAACGGAAAAGTGGTGACAAGGAGATGGCTTGTGCCTGGGGTGACGTGCCAGTGAACCAAGACTAATCCAGGATTGCGGACAAATGCCAGGAAGTAGGACATGCCAGGAAAGATGCCCATCCTGAGCTACAGAGGACAGGCTGGGTCTGCTCCTACCTTGATTCAGTCTTTCTCAATAGTGAGGTAGCAAAAACACACCGCTGTAAGCCACCCAATTTTTTATGCTGTGTCACAAGCCAAAGACCCAGAGTCACCCCTTATTTTTCCTGCCTTTGGGACTGCATTGGGACAGCTTAGGGATGGTGTCAAAAAAGAAAGGAAGGGAGAGAGACTTGACAAAATTTGAATACACATCCATTTGTATCTGAAGGCTGAGTCCTTAATGATTCTGCTCTTTTTATAGACTAATTGGAGAGATCAAAATAAGCCTGTTAGCAAGCAGCTCTTAATGGGTTCTCTAGTGGGGATTGGTGTGCTGCGGCCTGCTGGCCTGAGGGAGCCTGCATCCTGTTTTTGTTCACTCTGGAAGCTAAAAATGACTTTAACTGTCTTTAAATGGTTGGGGAAAAAAATTCAAGAGAATAATATTATGTGCCCTGTGGAAATGATGTAAAATGAGTAAAATTTCAGTTTCCATGGTCACTGTATTGGAGCACAGCAGTGTTCTGTCTTTTGTCCACTATGTTTTTGCATTGAAGAGGTAAAGTCGATAGGTACTGCAGTATCTGGTCCTTTATAGAAAAAGTTGGCCAGCCCTGTGTTAGTGTGAGCATTCAAAGGGGATCATGAGGAGTGGGCAAAAGAGAGATGACTTCCATGGAGCAGACAAAAGAAGGCTTTCAGAGGTAGGGATGGGGTCACTGGGTTGGGAAGGGCAACATAAGATTCTGACCCTTATTAATTTATTGTGCATTGGTGAGCACTGAGCACCTGCCACGCGCTAGTGATGAGATGTGGAGGTGAGGTCGTGGGTTTTACCATTCACAGCAGCTGACACTCAGATGTCCTTCAGCTTGAGGTTGGGAGACACCACTCCCAGCAGAAGCCAGTGAGCACCACAGACTCGAGCACCACAGACTCGTCTCCAGGGAGGCCCAAGGGTGATTCACAGAGGAGCAGTCCCCAGAGCAGGGCCTGGGAGAGCAGAGAGAAGGGCTTTTCCAGGTTGAAGGAAAGGAGTATCTTCTTGGAGATGGTGGCATTCACCCTAGGATTTGTCACCCCTGGGATCCACTTGTTGATCTGATCAGCTAAAGAGAGTGAGAGGAAACCAAGGGGACCTGAAACAGGACTGAATCCAAACTTTCTCTTCCAGGCCCGTTAGTAACCAGTGGTACCCCAAGATCCTAGCCAGATAGAGGCTGAGTTGAGGTCAGCAGTACCTTGTTGGGCCACAGCAAGAGATCCCAGGAGCAAGTGTGGGGTCCTGACCTCTCTGCACCACTCTTTGTGCTGTGCGCCCCCTCTCCTGGAGCTAGGGGGAGAAACATAAGCAAAGGACGCTCAACAGGCATCATGCTCATGGGAAGCTCTGTGAGATGCAGCCCTGTCCACCCTCCTCCCTGGGCTGAACCTTTACTCTAGCATCTTACATGCTCTCGTATAGCTGCCTGCACAGTCTCCCTTGCTAGCCTGACAGCCAGTGAGGAGCAGGGGCCACAGTGTTCATTTCTCCTCCCGACGATATGGGGCACTATCAAGTGGCACCAGTAAACACAGTGGGAGATGACATCAGCAGGGACACCTGTGGAAGGTGAGTGTGAATATCATGTTTAAAAGCAGCAGAGCCGTTCAGGGTCTGGGTCGCAAGGAACCAACAGGTCCCAGCTGTACAGGTGATGCCTGGTGTCAGCTTCCTTGAGGAGAGAAGCGCTTGGCACTTCTGCAGGGGCCTGTCTGTACCCTCTCACTATTTCTCACTGCCCTCCATTGACCACAAGTTACAGGCTCTTCCGAAGGTCTGCTTATGACTATTAGATTCCTTTGATAAGTCTTATCTGGGAAACTGTCTGATAGCATCATTTTGTTTTTCATTTTCTCCTCCTCCTCCTCCTCCTACCTCTACTTCTTCTTCTTCTTCTTCAATTTTATGATATCTAAGTAGACTTCCTCTTCTTTCTTGAGCAACTGTAGCTACCCAAACCTCAACTTGTTATCTCCCAGGCACACCAGCTGCCATCCTGAGGGTCCTTCCATAAACATTTGATCTTCAGTCCCTCTGGCCCTCCGCACATCCCTCCTGCCCACAGATCTCTGCCTGTGTCTGTTCTGCTATGGCTGAGCCTCAGCCATCTGTGACTATCTGTGCCTTGTGTGGCCTCCTAGTCAGGCCTTAATTGTGACTCCAAGAGTTTCCCATTGGACAATGCCGCCTTGCATCCGCTGCTCCAGCCCTTCTGCACGATGCCACCATGTTACCTGGCCCTAGGCGCCATTCACGTTCTGTGGGGTTGGAGATGGCTGTGCAACCCAGTGACCCTGACTGACCACCGGAGGATCAGTCTCTCCCTTGCTTAAGGGAATCATCACCCAGAACTCCCTGGGGTGTAGACCCTGAACCCTTCCCAGGTAGGACACTCCATGAGCCTGCACCTCCCAGTCTTATGGCTCCCAACTTCCCCAAACCAGGTTGTGCTCTTTAGGCCAGCTGTTCCCTAGGAGCTTACGTCATCCATTCCCACTTCTCTCTTCTGTGTTTCTGGCACTGTGTGTCCCTCATCCATGAACACAGTCAAGCCTCAGCCACCTCCAAAGCCAAGCCCTTCCTTTGTCCTAAAATTGTTCCCCAACCCCATTGTCTCTTCATTCATTCATCTCTCCACCTCATTCATCTACCCCTTCTGAGTGACTGTTACACACCAGGCCCTTGTTGTGAGCCCACAGGACGTGTCAGTGGCCAGAACAGACCAGATTCTGTACCTTTGGGAGCTCTATTCTTACAGGGAAAATACTTAACCAACAATGACCTAAATCCACTGGTAGAGGGCAAAAAGCAGGGAGTATTATGGAAAGTGAGTATGAAAACTATGTTTAAAAGAAGCAGAGCCACTCAGGGGACTGGGCGGCAAGGAGCCGGCTGTTTCCAGCTTTACAGGCGATGTCTGGGATCAGCCTCCTTGGGCAGAGAAACACTTGGCATCTCTTCAGGGCCTGTCTGTACACCCTGTCACTATGTCTCACTGGACCAACACACTGATCGGATTGGCACCACAGTAATTCCAGTAGAAACAGGAATGGCTTGTTGCTTTTGCTATCTTCTGCCACCATGAACTGTTACTCCTCTGAGATGGCCCTCTGCCAAGCCACCCTGCTGTGGACCCAACCAGTTATTGACTGAAACCTCCACAAACTACAAGCTAATAAACCTTTCCTCAACCTTGAGCGTTGGGTATTTTGTCTCAGCAAAATGAGAGGACAGTAATTAAGACACCATCCCTTCAGTGACAGCTTTTCTAGGTCCCCAGTGTGCTTTGGCTCATTCTGAACTGTGCTTCCCCAGGCAAGTGTCAACCCTGCAAGCTGCGAATGCACACCTCTATCAGGCCTGGCCTCTGGGGAAGGCTTCGGGCCTTTCCAATTTATAACAGCTGAGGTGTCTGCACTGGCTCTCACTTGGCGTCAATAACTCAGGAACTGGGGAGTCCTCTGACAGAGCAGGAAGGAGGTGGCCCAGCCCAGGACATCAGGGGATAGAGCATTCTCCTCCAGGCCGAGGAACAGGGGAGGAATAGGCAATGCTGTAGCTCAACACCCACTGGACCTATCCCTGGGACACAGTGCCACTGCTGGACCCCAGATGTCCTACTGGTACGGGCTCTAGATAACTATCTGTGGAAGACGTGGCTTTTGGCTGTTCTGTGTTGACCAACCACAAGCCCCCCATGCTCCCCTATATGAAACCATAATCAATGACCATGGAGCTCCAAGGAGAACAGCCACCATGGAGGGGGTGCACAGAAGCCACCCACAGTGGCTCCCAGAAGAAAGACACTAGAATGACCGATCTCAGCTACGAAATCCCTGCCCCTCCATAGTCCCAGGAAGGCAGGATTTAATCAGCCCAAGCTTCTGGTGGTCACTGTCTTTCAGGTGGCTGGCTCAAGGGGGGACATTGACCCTCCACCTGGCCATGGCATAGGAAGGGAACCTCCCTGCCATGGGAGGGAAGATGTCATTTCTGCCGGTGGCTGTTGGCCTCTGCGTATGACATCTGGAGCCCCTTCAGCCATCATCACCTGCATGCTGAGCTGTCCGAGCATCCGCTAGGGAAGTATGTTTGGATCCCTGGCAGGCTGGAGACCTGGTCTCCCTGTAGAGTACTGCAGTGTCTTCAGATGCCCGGACTAGACAGTAACTGAATCCTTGCTGCTTTAGCCATTCTTGGGTGTGCTGGTGGCTCACGGCAGACGGCACCCTTCCTGCTGCGTGCTTTTGCATGCTACATGTTCTGTTCTTTTCTGCAAAACCTTCTTTGCCTGTTTTGCAAACCCTTGCAAGCACTGCTCCAAAGGAGACTAACCAGGCTGTGTTACTCCAGGTGCGGTCCCTGCACCAGCAGTGCACTGGCCAGCGTGTGAGAAAAGCGAGGCCCCAGCCCCCACCAAAGGCACACAGAGGCCCAGCATGGGCATTGTAAGGAGACCCCAGGTGGAGGAGAGCACAGCAGGAGAGCACTGGAGGGAGCCACAGAGGCCTCCCATGGAAGAGCCATGCCTGCATCTGTGCTAGAGTTTCCCTGACAGTAGGCAGCCAGAATGGAGCACAGGCCTGGGCCAAGCCCCTGGCCTCCCGCTGCCCTGGCTCCTGCAGTCCAGGTCTTTTCACTCCTGCAGATGGAAGAACATCAGCCAAATCCCCATGTCTGCTTGTTCTAGGGCCTCTTTTTGTCTTTTTTTCTGCACAAGAGCTGCCTGTTGGACCCTCATGCTTCCCGCTGTGCTTTGACTAGCTCAGGTCAGGTATCTGTTGTCTGAGCTGATTGGGACCAGAGCGACGCAGATTTGTCCAGACTGGGACGTTTGTTTCTGTATAGTGAGTTATTTTGAGGATGGGCCCCAAGTTCACCCGTGTGCCACACACACCTGACGCGCAATACAATATTTCTACTGCATTTGCTTTTGACCATGACCCTGCACAGGAGCTCAGGGCCAGAACCTTCCACTCTGACGTCCTGTGGGCACTCGACAATCGCAGATTTTGGACTTCGGGACTGAGGATGCTCAGCCTGTACTGAGGCCACTGAACGGCTCCACTGAGCTGCCTGAGGCTTTTCCTCCCTCACATATCAGAGATGCAGAGGTGGCCCAGTGTGGTCCCCTCCCCCACCTCTTGCCACCAACCCTCCCATCTTGTGGCCAGAGCTGAGCTCCTCTGAAAGCCTTGACGTCCGAGGTGAAGGGGGCTGTGGGAGACACTTCTGGCCAGCATCCACTCTTAGCTTCAATGCTTTGGAATGTTTCCTCTAAAATTCTGTTTATCACACCTTGTTAATGCTTTAAGAGCTCTCAGCTGCTTCCCACGATGTCCTGATGACAAATGACAAATGCTACAAGAAAGAAGCAGCTATGATCACAGCTCTCTCTCTCTTTCTTTCTTTCTTTCTTTCTTTCTTTCTTTCTTTCTTTCTTTCTTTTGTCTTTTTGAGACACAGTTCAGGCTGGCTTTGAACTTACTGTGTAGCCCAGACTGGCCTCAAACTCACAGAGATCCTCCTGCCTCAAACCCCTGAGGACTGGGATTGATTACAGGCATGCAGCACCATGCCTGATGACCATAACTCATCACCTAAAAAATAACCCTTTTCTTTCTGTACAGGCCACCAGGAAGCAGTTGTTTTACCTGGGAAGAACTGGCTATCTTTTCCTTGGTAAGTCGACCATGTGGCTAGGACTTCACAGGCTGGATGAAATTCTACATCTTCTGTTTCCTTTAATATGATCCCAAATTTCCACTTAAAAACCTTTCCCCCAGGAATGCACTGGCTTACAAGGTGGCTTTTCCTGCTAAGGCTTTCCTTGAATGCCAACACAGCCATGGCCATGGCTGTGGCCCATGGAAGCTTGTTCAATAAGTTCAGAAGCAGGCAGGAAGCAAGCTCTCATCTCTTGTCATGGCTTAGACCTACACGTCCCCCTAAAACCTCTGTGTTCGTAGGGCTTTCGGAAGGTGACTGAATACTGGTTGGGGGTGGGATCCAGTCCGCAGAGGTGGGTCACTGTGGGTCGACCCGGCAGGGCGCATCTTCCCTGCCAGCTTCTCCTATGACTCACAGCTCCTCAAATGCCACGAGGCGAGCAACTTTTTCTCTCTGCGGTGCCCCTCACCATCCATCTGGCCTTGGTGCTAATCAAACATGAAATAAAAACACGGCCCTACATAATCCTCTTCTTCTTTGAGTTTACCTGGGAAGAAAATGCCTGTGGCTGTCAAGCATTTTGCCACAGCCATGAGGGAAGTGAGCAAGACAACTTTCCAACAGAAGGGACAGGAAAACAGGGTGTGAGGGCAGGAGCCGGCAGCCCCAGCGCTCTGGAGAGCCAAGGCAAGAGGACTCTGCAAAGCCACACCCAGCCTGGGTGATTCAGTGACTTAGTGACACTCTGACTCAAAATAGAAAATAAAAGGAGCTGGACATGTAACTCAGTGTGAAGGTTTAATCCCCAATATCACAAGAAAAGGAAAAAGTAGATCCGGGTGCAGTGTGGAAAGGTTAAGAGACAGCAGCCAGGTGGGTCGTGTGGGCTATTCTGAATTTTCACCCGGGATCTACTGCCTGTGCAATCATTTGGAAAGAGAAGTCATTTGCATTTAGGGAACTGAGGGGAGCCAAGATGGAGCCCAGAGGAAGAAAGAGGAGCAGGGGCTGCAAGGAGAGGGGACGCGGTGAGGGCTGACTCCAGGGAGATGCTGAGCTGCAGCCGGGACCCGAGACTTTGTCACGGCACCGAGACATGGTGAGGGTCTCCTGCAGGGCATCTCGTGACTGGAACTGCAGTTTGAAAAGATGGCTCTGGCCATGGAGCTGAGATCAGGGAGCGAGAAGGAATGTCGCATCACCCAGTGCTTGGGATAGCACTGGGGAAGATGCTTTTGAGGTGTTTAAGAGACAGAATTACGGGGCTTGGTGGTCACATCATCCAGGGGAAGAAGTAGCTGGGTAGGTGGGTGGGGTGGGGTGCCCTCACCAAGGTGGGAAGCTGGGACAGGTGTGCGGACAAAGGATCCCAGGTCTGTTGACATGGAACAGCCCTGGGCCCCATCCGGGAGGGAGTTCTTTTGTGATTTGTTGAGGGAACTATCACCTTTGGCAAGAGACCTGCTCTGCCCTCCTGGCCTAGAGAACCAGTCTGTGCTTGGCAGCCTGGAACCCCCTCCCCTTGTTGCTGGGCCATCTCTACGGATGCACCTTGGGCCACCAGCTCTTCCTGGGCTAGAATAGTACACAGGCTCCTCCCTCCTGCAGGAGCCTCCCGAGCTAAAAAATGGGGAACTGCTCCACCCTGAAACCATGGGCTGCTTGTGGAGGGTGGGCTAAGGCAGTGGAGGAGATATCAGGAAGCGAGTGGTGTGTGTTAGAGTCCCAAAGAAGATAAGAGCTCACCAGAGCCTGATCTGAGGAGGGCAGATCGGGCAGCTGCTCGGAGGGGAAGGGTTCCAGATAACCCTTGCCCAACAGCAGCACTTGCTCCAGCCAGGTTCCTGACAGGAGACTTCAGAGCCCAGGGACATGGGCAGTTACTAGGAGCAAGCAGTCATCTAAGAGAGGGCTGTCCCCAGCCCAGGCTGGTGATGGTGGCTGGCACAGTGGGATGGTTCTGAGGACAGGCTCTTCACAGGGAATTGAGTCCCAGAGACCAAGGTATGGGCCTCCAACTTGAGCTTTGCAGGACAGGGATCCTGGCTTGGGGAGGAATTCAGCTGTCCCCTATGTGTGAACCCCAGCTCCTCAAAACCTGGCTGGTCCCCAGGATAACAGGTGGGTGGGCGGTCACTGAGGACACCCAGGAAGGCCAGGCTAGGCTGGGGCCTGGACTACTTGGCATCTGAGTACTGGCCCAGGTCAGGGTGAGAGGCTGGCAGAGAAGGGGTGGCTTGAGGCTCACAGGACCCCTGTCCCTATGCTGGGAATCTCCTCCCACTCCAAGCGCCCTGTCTGGGCCCCATGGGTGCTCACACTCTGTCTTTAAGTTTCAAACACCTGATCCCCAGGGGCCTTGGAGATCTTGGTTCTCTGTAGGGTATGGCTATGGTTTGGGCCAGAGTCACACCTCTCTCTCTCTCTCTCCCTCTTGCATAATTTGATTCCTTTGAATTGATAGCTCCCTGAGCACACTGTGGGGGGAAGTGGTGCGCGCGTGTTGTGGGGTGATTAGTGCAGGCTGGGGGGAGCAGTGGGTACATGGTCACTCACGCTGGAAGGACTGGGCAGCAGGACAGGGGCGGTTGAGAGTGAGGGAAACGACGGAGGGCGGGGAGCGGGTTCAGGGGTCACTAACCCTGGCCTCCAAGCCATCGAAGCCACACCTCGATGGGGCTTCTCAGTGACTTGGCCCCCAGCATGGCTTCTTGTGTACCTGGTGGGTGGGTGGCCTGCCATGGAGCTGGACCTGTAGGCACAGAAATCCTGCGTCATCTATCGAAGGGGCCTTCCTGCAGCAGCCCTGCGGGGTCCTTGCTCTGCAACTGGTACACGACACCCAGAGGACCCTGGAGAGTGGCGACAAATCTGGTACCAAACCCTGCTCTGAGCCTGCGCTGCAGAATCAGTGGTGCTTGACACCACCAGCTGCTACCAAGGCCTTGGGGGCCTCCTGCTCTTCACTTCTAGGAGGATGAACCAAACCAACACCCACCACCACCCCCAGCTGCCTAACCTGAGCCCTGCAGGACCCTTCCCCATGGGGCACCAAACTTCCAATAAGAGCTGCCTGGTTGCCCCAGGCTGGTCACCTCTTTCCCCAGGAGAGCATGGGGCCTGGGTCTAGCATGTCAGCTTCCTGCTTCACCCCAGTCACTGCCAGAAGCCGGGGGCCCTGGGACCGCCATCCCCCAGATCCAGGACCACGCCTCAGTCCTTGCACGCGTCCTCTGCAGGCTCCCGTGTGCTCCCCCGTCCTTTCCTGGACTCGCGGCCCACTCAGAGCCACCCTCCCCGTCTCTTCTCTGACTGTTCCCTTTGCTCCTATGAAGCGCTGAATTCAGTTGCCCAGCCCTCCCTCAACCCATGTGCTCTAAATGCGGTCCTGCTTAACTGCAGGGACTTATGGAAGGGTCCGGTTTAATGGGGTCATCATGTGAGCACTAATCCCACTGGCACACACACTTTCGGAGAACACCACGCCATCCTAAACCCGGCCTGTGAACCGAGAAAGGCCTGGCTGGAGCAGACTCCCGCGCAGCGCTGGGAAGGGGGCCACCGTGCCTGCCACCCGCTGCTGGCACCACCAACCCTCCCTGCGCACCGTGGCTCGCTGCAGCCCTCCCCAGCGAAGGCTGCTTCTCATGCTCCGGCCTCTGGCCACACTTGTTTCCCATTGGACCCTTGCCCTGCAGCACCAAGGGCGGGTCTTACCCACGATCCCTTCAACCTCCACAAACTCCGGAGAACTGAGTGCCTGGTTGGCGGCTCCTTCGCTGCCCTTCCTCAGGTCACCGTTTCCCAAGGCCCAACCACCCAATCCTGCAGTGTGGGGGTCACTCATTGTCTCAGTAGCAGAACTGGACTAAAGGGCTGGGAAGATAGCTCGGCACTCTAAGATCCTGCCTGGCAAGCACAAGGACCGCGGTTCGATCCCCAGTAGCGGGTGCAGTGCCAGCCCAGGGCTGAGCCAGCCACCTAAACGACGTGGTGGCTCCCGCCTGTAATCCCAGCACTGGAGAGACGAACACAGGAAGATTGCTACAAGTCTGAGCTGCATAGTGAGACCTTTACCAAATACCTAGAAGTTTTTACTTTGTTTATTTATTTTTTTAAAAAAAGAACTGGACTCAAACTTGATTTTTCCCTCCCTGCCCCCAGCCAGGAAGGGAAGCGCACAGCGTTGGAGCCAGCTACACCTGGCCCAGCCACCCACAAAT
>PVKN010041509.1:0-10542 GCA_004027915.1 Capromys pilorides
TTTTTCAACATCAAATTCACTATCCTTTCATGAACACACATGTCCAGATGTCACAAATTACTTATAAACCGTCCATATATGTAACATAAATGCAAAACTCAATATCAAATTCTATTTGTCTCATTTGTGCACTACTAAAACTAGAAATAAAACTAAACTTTACTTATGAATAACAAAAGTAAGTAAAAGATATCAAATGTGGAGCTCAAAAGTATATTTCCGATACTTACTAAACACCCATAACATATTATTCACTAGGAGCTAGAAATACAAAAATAAAATGACAATGGCTCCTGTACTTCAATAGTTCACAGTCTAGTTGGAGAAATAGATGTAAATAAAGTCTATGAGAAGGACTGTAATAGAATCATGAAGGAAGTGTTTTAATCACAAAGGAACACAACATTAGGTTTTTTTTTTCAGGAATCATGAAAGATTTCTTAAAATTTATGATCCTTCAATTGAGTCTTTGAGGAGATATCTGATGAAAAATATAAGAAACACTACTTTATGTAATGGGACTTGAGAAAGCACAGAAGTTTGGAGTTGTGAAATAATCCAATGTACTTAAGGAAGCAAAAGAATTTCACTGTGGCTCGGTTCTAGGAGGCAAGGAAGGCAGCAATAGAATGCAGTGCAGGATATGGGGTTTGGAATTGATGCTAAGGAACTGAAGTGTTAAAATAGATGTTGAACCACTGAAGAAAACAGATAATTTATCTCTATAAGTTTTAAAACATTTCAATTGCCCCTGTGTACTTTATTTATTTACTTATGGAAAAAACATAATAAGACTACTATGTGAAAAGTAATATCTTCATCACTTTGAGAATCACTGAGATAAATCAGATATAGTCAGGTAGGGATAGTGCATTGGACTGAAGTATGTTCCTTCAAATTCATAAGTTGAAGTTATTATTCTCCACGTGTCTGGAAGGCATTTATGAGGAAATTAAGTTAACACTATAAGAATGTCTGTGACATGCCTGTAATGCCAGCATACATGAGTCTGAGGCAGAAGTATTTATGCAAGTTTGAGGCTAACCTGTGCTATGAAATGAGTTCAAGTTCGATCTGAATTGCATAGTGAGACCCTGGCTAAAAATAGTCAAAAACAAACAAAAAGCAACAGTCAATGTGGCTCTAATTAAATTAGATTGCAGGCAGGTTTTATTTTGTAAAAAATGAAATTTCTCTCTCTTTCCTCTTTCCATTGTATTACTGCCTTGCATCAAGGAAAATATACAAGTAAAGAAGATGGAGGCCATATACAAGTAAGAAAGAAGTCTCTGACTAGAACACTATCAAGCACCTTGTGTAAAGATAAGAAACTAACTAGCATCTTAGCAAGCAAAGAACAATAAATAAAACTCAGAGTGGGTTGTAATCTGCTACTTGGAGATTTCAGAAAACTAGGGTTTAAAAAGGCGGTAATAGTTTATCATGACTGATGTCTCCTCCCTTAATTGAGACATTGGTGATTATCTCCTCTCCATCTGTAATCCTTCTATTGTATGACCTAAATAAAAGGAACACGCTTCTGAGGTTCTGGGCTCACTTTGGGAGAGATAGATCTCAGTGAGTCCTCTGAGCTACCTTCATTGGATCTCATTTCTTTCGGCACTGACACACAACCTACAACAAGTGGAGTGTGGCGCGGGTCACAGAAAACAACCAGGAGTAAGTTAAGAGAGGCCTGACCAAGTGGGAAAAGTACGCCCAGGGTAGGTGAGACCACCGGCAACAGTTCAGAGTAATGGGAAACTCCGCTTCAATAGAAAAAGAATATGTCCAACTTAAAGAGACATTACTCAAAGGAGTGAGGGTAAAGATGAAACCAAAGAGTTTTGAAGAATTATTTTTCCTTATAAGAAGACATTGTTGTTGGTTTCAGCCTAAGGGAAAGGCTGCAATAAACTTTAAAGTTTGGAAACAGGTTATGAAAGCTCTGCACAGAGCACATCAGCAAGCATAACCTATTCCTTTAAATGTGTGGTCTTTATGTAACCTTATTTCTGTGGTTTTGGAGCCTCTGCAGTCTGACTCTGAGGAATCGAGTCTGCAGCTGATTCCTTAGACTCAGGAAGGCAGTCTTACAAGGGATTCAATTGACGAGGACACTACGAAACATGAAAGCAGTATCACATCTCTTAATTTGTCCTTGTTGGGTAAAGAATCTAAATCAAAGAACTGAAAAGTAAAACAAACATTTCCGGCTCTTCAACCTCTGTCTTCTGTTTCACAGGACTTTTCGGATGTTTGGGGGAATGGGTTGGAGAAAGAGGCAGATAACTGGGAATTATCCCGCCATGTGGAATATTTAACACTATTGATATCCAAATTGGTGAAGGGATTGGATGTTTCAAGTCCACCTTCAATGCGTGCTATAACTTAACCTCTGCCTCATACCCCAACTAACCCTTCTGCTCCTCCATATGAGCATAAGCAACCTATCTCAGCTGTTGGACCTACGGGTACAGTGACTCAAGCTATATTACAAGGAAGAAACCAGGGAGACCCAGTCTCATAAAACTCCACTGGGAGTTTGCCCTATTGTGGTTCAACAGCACCCTCCAAATGGGCAACACGCAAATGTTTATGTACAGTGGGATTATCGACCTTTGGCTTTTCAGACAATCAAAGAATTGAAGCAAGCTGTTATGTCGTATGAAATGCAATCTAGTTATGTTGTTGGCCTCTTACAAGGATTGGTAGATGAACATAGGCTTATTCCTCATGATTGGGAAATATTGTGCCATACTGTTTTGGAACCAGGACAATATCTTCAATTCCATACCTGGTGGAAAGATGAGGTAGAAACCCAGGATAGGATAAACAGTGGTCAAAATCCGCCTGTTGCTATAACAGCAGACCAGCTTACTGGCTCAGGCGCATGGTTTGGTATGACAGTTCAACTTCAGTATGATGATATGGCCATTGTTCAGATGTGTTTATGTTGTCTCAGAGCATGGAAGAAGGTGAAAAAACCGGGAGAACCTCAACAGTCCTTTACTAAAGTAATACAGTCTCAAAATGAGCACTTTGTTGATTTTATCTCTCGCCTCAAGGAGGCAATTGATAAAACAGTCAGACAACTTGATCTTCTGGATATGTTGTTACAAACTTTGTCTTTTGAAAATGCTAACTCAGAATGTCAAAAGGTCATATGCCCATTAAAGGCTAAAGGTGCTTCATTGGAGGAATATATTAAGGCTTGCGCAGATATTGGTTCTGAGCCTTATTAAGCTAATTTATTGGCCACCACTTTATAAACTTCTTATAAACAAAGTCTTACAAAATATTTTAATTGTGGCAAAGTAGGACATATGAAAAGGGATTATAAAAAGGAAAAGAAAAGGGGTAAAGATAAAACTAAGCCACCAGGGCTGTGTCCAAAATGTAAAAGGGAAAAACACTGGGCAAATGAATGTCACTCCAAATTTGATAAAAATGGACAACTTTTACAACAGCAGGGAAACTGGACAATGGGCCTTTTTCCTCGGAGCCCAGAGATAAACAATACAGAGTATCAGCAGTTTCCTTTAAACAACCCCATAATCAACCAAACTAAGGGTCTCAGATATTTTTCACGCTACACAAGAAAGCACAGCCTTAGACATTGTAGCTGTAGAAAATTAGTTTTTACAACCTGTTTATGGAGTATATAAAATTTATACTAATATTTTTGGTCCCATACTCAAAAATAAGATTGCTTTGATTATTGGGAAAAGTAGCTTTACTAGCAAAAGTGTCTTTGTACAATCAGGAGTCATAGACAGTGATTATGAAGGAGAAATTCTTGTGATGATGTCTACCTCTGTACCCTTTCAGATAGTAAGCAAACAGAGAATTTCTCAGTTACTATTGCTGCCTTATGTAAAAGGCAACAGTATGCCAGGGAAAAGAAAAGGAGGATTCGGAAGCACTGATTTTTCGGTAGGGTGGCAGGCACTTCTGGGACAGAGATCCCAGTTATTTATAACTATTCAAGGCTTGGTTTATAAAGGGTTAGCAGACACTGGAGCTGATGTTTCTATTATATCCTCCAATGAGTGCCCTTGTCAGTGGCCTAAGATGCCTGTTTCTGTCACATTTTCAGGAATAGAAACCATGATTAATATTCAACAAAGTCAAAATATATTGGTCCGCATTGGGCCAGATGGCCAGAGAGGAAATTTGCAACCCTATGTGGCAGACATGGAGATGAAATTATGGGGATGAGATCTGCTTTCTCAGTGGGAGGCTACTTTACAGATCCCTGCGATTTCCCAGGAGATAAAGACACTTGCCTTAAATTCAAATTTAAAGTAATGGCCTTTGCTATGAGCTTCGCCCTCCCCCTTAAGTGGTTAACAAAACAGCTTATTTGGGTGGAGCAATGGCCTTTGACAAAAGAGAAACTTTTGGCTCTTGAAAAAATAATAGGAGAGTTATTAAATGAGGACAAAACAGAAAGCTCAACAAGTCCCTGGAATTCCCCATATTTGTAATTAAAAAGAGTTCAGGAAAATGGAGACTAATTACAGATTTAAGAAAAATTAATGCTGTTATTCAGCCAATGGGTCCTTTACAACCTGAACTGCCACAACCTAGTATAATTCAAAAGGATTGGTTTTTAACCATTGTTGATTTAAAGGATTGCTTTTATACTATCCCCCTTCAGGCTCAAGATAGAGAAAATTTTGCTTTTATGATCCCCTCCTTAAATAATAACAAATCTACTCCGAGGTATCAATGGAAAGTTTTGCCTCAATGTATGTTAAATAGTCTGACACTGCTCCTGCCAGGTAAGGATCCTGGAACCTGCGTTAATCCTCCCAGCTCTTCCTGCCTGAGTTCCAGTCCCAAACCTAGCCGCCATCTGGTGTGGCAAACACGCCTGCCAGTCCCAAACTCATCTGCTGCCAATCTGACCTGCGTGCCTGGTGGGGGGGTGGGGGGCTGAACCTGCCTCCATCTCCTGGCTCTTCCGGCCTGAACTCCAGTCCCAAACTCATCCACCATTTGGTCTGGCCCGCGTGCCTGCCAGTCCCGAACTTATCTGCTGTTGGGTCTGGTCAACACGCCAGCCAGGTGGGGACCCCCCACCTACCTTCATCTCCCTGCTCTTCCCGCCTGAACTCTAGTCCCGAACTCACACACCATCCGGTCTGGGCTGTGCAACCTGCCGGTCCCGAACCCATTAGCTGTCCAATCTGACCTGTGCACATGCCAGGTAAGGACCCCTGAATCTGCCTCCATCTCTGGGCTCTTCCTGTACGGGCTCCAGTCCCGAACTCATCCAACATCCCATATAGCCTACCTGTGCCAGCCTGGTAAGGACCTTCAGCGTGCATCCATCCTCACACTCAACTACAGAGCTCCGACTCCACTCAAAGTCCAGACTCGCAGGGCCTCACAGGAGCCAGGGACATGAGTTGCAACTCGCACCCAGGCACGACTGCAGGGGAATAAGCTTGGTGGATCCAGAACAAACTCCCACAGGTGCTGACAGCATAACTTCACCAAAGTACAGAGATGACTGCTACACAAAATGATAATGACAAGGAATAAGATGCAGTCGCAGGGTCCAAGCCCGCTCAAATCAAATACAGGAGACTATACAACGGAAGAAAAGGGGAATCATGCAGGCAAAAACGCTGAATTTGAAGTAGACCAACAATTACAGAAAGATACAGAGCAATGCAGATCAGAGATAACATCGGAAATAAAAAAAGAAATGCATGAATTAATAGAATCTGAAGTGGAAAAACAATTGCAAAAATGTATAGAGCAGAGCAGAAAAGATATAACCCCTGAAGAAAAAAAAAAAAAGTCATGTCTAAATTAATAGCATCTAAAGTAGGGGAACAAATGCTGAAAGGTAAAGAGGAGAGCAGAGAAGAAATAATCTCGGAACTAAAGAGAGAAAGGATAACTATAATGAAAGACTTACGTAATATTAAAGAAAACATTGATAAAGAAAATTAGAGGAGAATAGAAAAATGATGGATTCCATAAGTGAGCAATATAAGAAAAACATAGATCGCCTGAAACAGTAACAAAGAGATATACAAGAAAATAAAATCTCAATCACAAGCTGGCAAAACCATATGAATGAAAGTGAAGATAGAATCTCAGATCTTAAAGACATAATCACACCTAGTGAAAAGGTAAGAAATGGTCTCTTAAAAACAACCAGGATGCATGAAAAAACAACTCAACACCCGCAAGATGATGCAAGAATGAACCACGGGAGATTAATAGGAATCAATGAGAAAGGAGTCAATACAAATGATATAAAAAGAATATGGGCAGAAGTAATAGCAAAAAACTTCCCAAATATGAGAAAACAATTGGATATTCAAGTAACTGAAGCATACAGACCACCAAATAAAATCAACTTGACTAAAACACATCAAGGCATATAATAATCAAGATCCCAGAAATCCAGCAGAAGAATACCATACTAAAAGCTACTAGAGAAAAGAAACAGATCACATTTGAGGAAAACCCATCAGAACAACGGCAGATTTCTCTTCATAAATCATGAAATCAAGAAGAGCATGGAGCAAAGTGGTTCAAGTCCTCCAAGAAAACAAATTTCACCCCAGACTGCTATACACAGCAAAACTCTCTTTCAAGTACAAGGGAAAAGTGAAATACTTCCACGACAAGGAACAAATAAAGAATTTCATAACGTCAAAGCCAACACTACACAATATACTAACAAATATTTTAGAGAGGCACCAAAATGACCTGAACTCAACAAATGAAAACAGAAAGATCCCACCAAATAGTACAACCAATTAAATATAGACTAAACAGTGGTAAACCACTGTAAATAAAAGTCATGTCAATAATGAGACAATACATTTCCATTATAACTATCAATGTAAGTGGACTCAATTCTCCAATTAAAAGAAGTTGACTAGCAGAATAGATAAGAAAACAAAAGCCAACAATATGCTGTATATAAGAAATGCACTTAAATTATAAAGAAAATCATAGGCTAAAAGTTAAAGGATGGAAAACAATACTACATGTTCCAGCACCTCAGAAAAAAGCAGGGGTAGCAATTCTTTTCGCACACAGTCTAAACTTCAAACCAAGGTTGATCAAATGTAACAAAGAAGGCCACTACATACTGATTGAGGGAAAAATTCAGGATGAAGAGGTAACATTCATAAATATGTATGCATCCAACAGGGAGCAGCAAGTTATATAAGACAAAACTTAATGGACATGAAAAATCTAATATCCAATACTACAATCTTAACAGAACTTAAATCCCCACTATCTGAAAAGGATAGGTCAACCAGACAAAAAAATTAGCAAAGAAGTAGCAGAACTGAAATAGAATTTGGAACAACTGGACTTAGTGGACATGCAGATTGTTCCAACCAACCTCTTCACAATACATATTCTTTTCAGCTGCTCATGGGACATTTTCTAAAATAGACCTCATATTAGCCCACAGATCAAGCTTAAGTATATGCAAGAAAACAGAAATTATGCCATGTATACTATCTGACCACTGTGCAATGAAATTGGAAATAAATGGCCAGAGAAACCATAAGAACTCCAGAAATACATGGAAATTAAACAACAGCCAGTAGATTGCAGATGAAATTAAACAAGAAATTAAACAATATCTAGAATTTAATGAAAATTCAAGCACAAGCTACTGGAATTTATAGGATACAATGAAAGCGGTTCTTAGAGGGAAACTTATAGCTTTGAACTCACACATTAATAAAACAGAACGGGAACAAATAAATACTCTCATGCAGCACTTAAGCCAACTAAAAATGGAAGAGCAAATGAAATCCAAAGCCAAAAGATGGGAGAAAATTATAAAGATAAGAGCCGAGAATAATTCAATTGAAACAAAGAAAACAACACAAAGAAATAATGAATCAAAAAGCTGATTCTTTGAAAGATTAAACAAAATTGATAAGTCCCCAGATAATCTCATCAAAAAGAGGAAAGAAAGGACTCAAATTCAAGCAACAAGGAATGAAAAGTGTGAAATTACTAAAGATCCAGCAGAGATTCAAAGGATCATTTATAGCTACTTTGAGAATCTTTATTCTCTCAGAATTGAAGACAAAGAAGAAATGGACAGTTTCCTAGAAAAGTACAAATTACCAAAACTGAATGAAGAAGATGTAAGTACTCTCAATAACCCAATAACAGTGAATGAAATACAAAATGTAATAAAAAGCCTGCCGACAAAGAAAAGTCTGTGACCAGACGGATTCACTACTGAATTCTACAAGAAATTTACTGAAGACATAATCCCAATACTCTTCAAACTCTTCAGTGAAATTAAAAAGGAAGCAATCCTTCCAAAATCATTCCTAGAGGCAAGTATTACTCTGATACCAAAACCAGAGAGAGATGCAACTAAAAAAGAGAACTGCAGGCCAATGTGTCTCATGAATATAGATGCAAAAATCCTCAGTAAAATCCTCGCCAATAGAATACAACAAAACATCAAGAAGATTATACACCATGATCACATAGGATTCATCCCGGTGATGCAAGAATGATTAATATATGCAAATCTATAAATGCAATACACTATATCAATAGAACCAAAACCAAAAACCACATGATTGTCTCAATTGATGCAAAAAAGGCCTTTGACAAAGTCCGACACTCATTGATGTTCGAAGCCCCACAGAAAATCAGAATAGAGGGCCTCTAACTCAATCTGATAAAAGCCATCTATGATAATCCCACAGCTAACATAATTCTAAATGGGGAAAAATGGAAGTCTTTTACTCTCAAATCTGGTAGAAGACAAGGGTGTCCTCTATCATCACTCCTATTCAACATAGTTCTGGAAACATTAGCTAAAGCCATTAGACAAGAGAGAGAAATAAAACAAATAATAATAGGTAAGAAAAAAGTAAATCTATCACTATTTGCAGATGACATGATAATCTACTTCGAAGACACAAAAAACTCCATCCAAGAAGCTACCAGAATTAATACACAAATTCAATAACATAGCAGGTTACAAAGTCAACACACAAAATCAATAGCATTCCTGTACAGAGATAACAAGCACACTGAGAGAAATTAGATAAACAGTACCTTGTATGATAGCACCAAAGAAAATGAAATACCTAGGAATTAACCTAACTAAGGAAGTAAAAGATCTTTTCTATGAAAACTATAGTATACTGAAGAAAGAGATCCTAGAAGACCTCAGAAAATGGAAAGATATTTCCTGCTCCTGGATAGGAAGAACAAACATTGTGAAGATGGCCTTACCCCCTAAACTGTTATATAGATTTAATGCAATTGCTATGAAAACACCATTAACTTCTCTCACAGATCTGGAGAAATCATTCCTGAAATTTATTTGGAACAAAAAAAAGACCCAGAATTGCAAAGACAATTGTAAACAACAAAGGTAAGGCAGGAGGCATTACAATTCCTGACCTAAAGGTATACTATAAAGCTACAGTAGTAAAATCAGCATGATATTAGCAATAAAGTAGACCTGAGGATCAATAAAATAGAGTAGAAGATGCAGAAGCAAATACAAACACACTCAGCCAACTTATCTTTGACAAAGGGGCCAAACGAGTTTACTGGAAGAAAGATAGCTTCTTTAATAAATGGTGCTGGAAAACTGGCTCTCTACACATTGAAAACTAAAACTTGACCCAAGTCTATCACCGTGCATTAAACTAAAGTCTAAATGGATTAAAGATCTAAATATTAAAAGAGAAACATTAAATCTCCTGGGAGAGAAGGTGGGAGAAAACCTTGAAGACACTGGGCTAGGCAAAAAGTTCATGGATAAAAATCAAACTGCTCATTTAACCCTTCAAAGTATCAATAAATTGGACCTACTTCGGCTAAGCAGGTTTTGCACGTCAAAAGAAATTATGAACAGAGTAAAAAGACAACCCACCAATTTGAAAGTATTTTAACTAATAAGTATTCAGACAAAGGTCTTCTATCTAGAATTTATAAAGAACTAAAAACCATTAGGGTCCCAAAATTCAAAGATCCAATCCAGAAATAGGCATCCGAGATGAACACAAACTTCTCAGAGTAAGAAATTCAGCAAGTCTATAACTACATGAAGAAATGCTCCACATCACTAGCCATCTATGAAATGCATATTAAAACAACATTTAGATACCGTCTCACCCCAGAAATAATGGCTACTATAAAGAAATCAACCAACAATAAATGTTGGAGAGGCTGTGGGGAAAATGGAACCCTTCTCCACTGCTGGTGGAAAATAGATTGTTGCAACCATTATGGAAAGTGGTGTGGAAGCTCCTTAAAAAACTAGAAGTGTAAATCCCATTCAATCCAGCTATCCCCCTACTGGGAATTTTCCCAGAAAAACTGAAAGCATCATACCATAGCGATATCTGTGCAACTATGTTTATAGCAGCCCAATTTGTAATAGCCAAATCTTCGAAACAACCAAAATGCCCATCATTTGAAGAATAGTGGAAAAAGATGTGGTATTTTTATAGAATGGAATATTACTCAGCTATAAGGAATGATAAACTTGAAGACTTCATA
>PVKN010041510.1:0-10541 GCA_004027915.1 Capromys pilorides
AGGAGGGATGGGGGATAGCAAAGGAGAAATAAAGAGGATGAAGAGGAGACAAAGGAGGATAGGTGAAGTGGAGCTGGAGGATGAGAAGGTGAAGGTGGAAGGGGAAAAGGAAGACACGGAGGAGGAAGAGAAGGAACTGGTTGCAGAGCGCCAGCGATGTAAAAGATTTGCATGGGTTCTGGATGTGAAATTGGCTCTGACTTTTGCTCCCAAGTTTCACTAGGAGTCAAAAGACTTAAACAACATGGCTCTTTCCCTCTTTCGAGGAGGAACCCGCCCTGCGCTCTCCGCCTACACAACACTAGGCACGCGCAGCTTTGGGCACCTGGACCACCTCTGGAAGAACCGAATGCCCCCCTCCCCCCAGTGCTCCGCGTACCCCAGAACTCCACGTACCCCAAGCTCAAATACGCAGTATAGTCATTGTCAGATATTTTTGTGTGTTGATTATACATGGAAAAATAAAATGTTAAACTAATTTAAATAGTATACATATAAAATTAATTTCAAACTTGTCTTTTGACTCTTTAAGTACAGTTGGCAAGAAGCAAGTGTATGGCAATTGGATCATCCAAAACTGTGGATGCGGTTGTATGATATTTCTAGTAAATACACTTTTATTACATCCTCTCGGAGCGCCTTGCTAATAGATAACAGAAGTTCTTATTGCTTATCTTTCTCTAGCTTAGCTCTATGAGACCAGTTATAGAATGAAGAATGATTTTTAAATATCTAGATAGAGATAAATAGATAGATAGATAGATAGATAGATAGACAGACAGACAGACAGACAGACAGACAGACAGACAGCTCAAGTGCGGTGGTGTATGGCATTAGTCCCAGCTACTTGAGAAACTGAGGCAGGAGGGTTGCAAGTTCAAGTCCAGCTTAGGCAATATAATGAGATACTTTCTTTAAAAAGAAAGAAAAGAGAAAGGGAAATAAAGGAAAAAGAAGAGAAAGAAAGGGAGGGAGGAAGAAAAGGAAAGAAAGATGAAAGGAAGGAAGGAAGGAAGGAAGGAAGGAAGGAAGGAAGGAAGGAAAAAATGAAAATGCAGGCCTGTAAGGAGATGCACTGTGGCATTTTCCTATCAAACATGAGATGTGTATTTTTCTCATTTCAGCTGAGCAAAGAGGAACTCAAACGAAAATGATTATTTTGATGGCAGTGCAGGGCTGAAGTGGAGATTGACACTTCATACTAAGTAGACACCCACAGGGGTGCAGAAAATCTTGCAGAACGTTTCCCTTGATGTGTGTGCTGAGCCTCAGAAGAGAGCCCTTAGGATAGCTTGGCCAGGGCCTCTTGCCAGTGGAGGAAAGGAGAGTGAGCAGGGGAGAAGCTGGAGCTTCGCGGGGTGGATCTGGCCTCTGTGTCCACGCAGCTCTCCTAGTGTGTCCACACTGCAGCTGGAAGAAGGAGTGGAGCTTTCCTTGTATATGAAATAAATAGTTGAAGTTGTGCAGAAGTGAATTTTTCAATAGCTGAAGTTAATACATGAAAAAAAAAGAACAAAACCAGAAAACCAATGCACATGCAAGTTGAGGGGCAGGAAAAATCTATTATATTCATTGTCTGTCTCCTTACTAAAATTTAAACTCCTCAACGAGAACTGGAGAGATAGCTCAGCAGACTAAGCACCTGTTTAGGCAAGCGCAGGGACTGGGGTTCAATCTGTGGCCCCGCCCCCATACATGCTGAGCCAGCCACCAAGGCCAAGTGTGACGGCGCATGCCTGTAATCCCAGCTCTGGGGAGGCTGAACACAGGAGGATCACTAGGAGTCTGAGCTGCATGGCCAGACCCTGAACCAAATACATAAAAAAATAAATAAATAAACTCCTCAAGGGTGAGATTATTTTGTCTATTCTGTTTAGCTTTGCTTTTGCTGGCTTAGTGCAATGTACTCAAACAGTACCTGGCACATATTAGGTGTACAGGAAGCTTTGCTTGAATATTGAGAGACTGAATCTCTCTGCAAAGCAGTAGTTGCAGGGAACAGTGCTTGCTTCCTTTGGTGCCTGGAGTCCAGTGCACTCAGTAGACCGGACACCTATGTTAAGGAAAGCAAGGCCTACGTCATTTAACAAGCATGGAGTGGCTGGGAGGCAAGAGGAGGAGAGCTGGTCAGTTCAGCAAATGCAGTCCATTTGAGAAATTATAGAGTAGAGTGAAATCACTGCACGACGCCACACTATCAAGAACTCTTTTAAATTTTCCTTGCCAATAGACTCGTATTAGGGCTTACGGTGCTTCCAATGTTTCCAATGCTTTGAAGCTATGAACCTTTTTCAATCAGTGAGATCCTTAGTGAAATTTCTTCCACCATTCATGGCCAATTACCTTTGCTTTTTCAATTATTGGTCATTTGGTTTGAGATCGAGTTCTGAGCGTGATGAACTCTTGATCATTACTTTATGTAGATTAAAAAACAGTGAGAAAAACAGTAACTTTGACAGAGACGTATTCTGCCACCTGTATAGTTTTCTAACTTTTCCTTAAGAAACAAAACGAAGAAAAGCCATCTCGTTAGGTAACATATGACCACAGCGTGAAAGCCCTGGACCATAAGCAATCAGCTACCATGATTCATTCTTTAGGCTCCCGAGACTTTAGCATTTCATTTCTTTAATTGACCAGGGCTGCCTAACATCCATTATTGACCTTCAAAACCAGTAAGAAGAAAGCAAAATATGAAGCATCCAGTTCTTTAAAGAGTGCCTGAGCACCTTTGGCAAGGACGGTTCTCCATTGTGAGTTGCTCTTGCCTTGCACGGTGTCCGAGGGAGAGATTGTTCTCCCTGTGTCTGTAAACTCGGCTGAAAGGATTGCTCGTAGCTGGTGTCTTCCTCGAGCACCGCCGCCGGCGCTCTCAGTTTGCATTGCTGCAGCTCACATCCTCAGCTCTTTCTCTTTGTACCTGAAGGCTTTTCCCAAAGGTAGACACCAGCTAGCACAATACCTAGATGAGATTGTTCACAATGGCTTTGAAAAACATGTACGGTAGGCATATTCCAGAATGTTTCACAAAAGGGTATTTTGAAACTCTACTTTTCTACTTCAAGATATGGTCATTTACAGGGGGCTAGTGAGATAGCCCAGCAGACTAAAACACTTGCTTAGGCAAGCTTAGGCAAGCGCAGGGACTGGATTTGATCCCCAGTACCACATGTCATGCCAGCCCCACCCCCAGGGTGGGCTGAGCCAGCCAGAGTTTGGGCACAGTGATGCAGGCCTGTACTACCAGTGCTGTGGAGGCTGAAAGCAGGAACATCACCACAAGTCCAACCTGTGTAATGAGGTCCTGCAACAACCAAATACATTGAAGAAAAAAAAAAAGAGAGAGAGAGGTCATGTTCAGTTTAAGATGTTCCATCATTTATTTGTTTTTTTTTTTTTTTTTACATTTTTACTTTTTAAAGAGAGTACAAGATAGTGTTAAAACAGAACATTTACAAATGATACTGAATTTCACTTAACAGAGTAATATAAATGTCACAGTATTCGTTATAATACATAGTGTTGTCTTCCAACCAGTTATTCGTATTACCAGATATATGCATGCAAAATTGGAAGAAAGAAATATATAAGAAACTAAGAGAAAAAGGAGAAACAATTGAAAAAAGGAGACACAACTAATTAAGCATTATCTGCTTCTTTGCATCCACCAGCACAAACCCACCGTGCAGCTGTCCCAACCGTCCTGCTTACATGCGTAGATACAGCTCTCCTCCACCCCCTTTCCTGTTCCTCTCCTCAACTCAGTGGACATTCCATCACTTAATGGGTGAGGGAAAAAGAGGCTGCAATTAGTAGTGATTTTGTGAATAACTTCATCTTCTTAAGGAGAAAAACAATGAAGTCTTCATACTCAAGGTTTATTCTGTAGAGTTTGCTGGGCAGAGAAGCATGAAAAAAGACAAGGGAACTGGTAAGTGATAATGACAGGGACAAGTAGATCAAGATATAGAAAAAGGAAACAAATAGGGATAGCAAACAACTTCAAAATCAGTTGTTACGTTGGATTAAGAATGGCTTTCCTATGAAAGGCTATTCAGACTGATTTCCAGGCTACTAAGAGCTGTGTGGGAAAGATGGGCCTTTTTATTTCATTATTTCTGGCATCAGCTCAAACACAGATCTGAAGGCACATGCAACAGGTATTCCCATGGGTGTTCTAGAAGGCAGAGCCCCCAGGCAGACCAAGAAAGTCAGTGAGGCCACAGAGGGTCATTGAATATCAGAGAATCCTAGTCATGCTGACCATGAGGAGTAAGGCATGGATTTATTTTTCCTACTGAGAAGAAAACTGTTTACGCAGATATTTAAAATAAGTCTGTGACAGGGACATGCATACACTGAATGAACACGTATGTGATAGCTCCATCCTTACCTCATAAAGGATCATGAGACATCAAAGCACGTTTGGAGAATCATTCAAAGTAAAGCTGCAAATACGTGAAGAATAGAAAATGTATCAGAAATCTGGGTAGGTGGCCAATGTTATCTCAGCACTTAAATGAAGAGAAGAGAGAAATAGCTTACATTTATCAAGAAAACAATGTCGCTCTTTTCTCAGCAAGGGCATTGCATCCCGGCTCTTTAGGAGGCTGAGGCAGTAGGAGCACCAGCTCAAGGTGAGCCTGAACAACTCAGCAAGGCTCTGTTTCAAAATAAAAGCAGGAGGACTCTGGGGGTAGCGGAGTGTTGGTGCGCTGGCCCACCATGGGCAGGTTCTAGGGTTCCATCTCTTGTAAACCAAAAAGGAAAAGAAAAGAAGGAAAGAGAGAACCTGAACCCTCTACCGGTATCATCTCCACACACCGCTGCCTCCCTCTTCTTCAGAGATGAATTCACTAACCGAATGCTGTCTTAGCTTGCTTCCCACTTCTCCCACCAGCCTCTCAACTCCCTGCGATGGATTCTGTTCTCCGCAGACTTTTTTTGAGTTTGCTACTTAAGGAATTCGCTTCTCAGAGCACCATAAACACTTCTCATTTTTGCCTTGTTTTAGGCACTATTGTTATTTTAGTATACAAAGACCCCTTGTCTTTTTCTGTCTCTTTCTAAAGCTCCCCTTCTGGTCCCTCCTCCTTTGACAGTAGATTTTCTCTCAGATTTTATTCCTAGCCTTCTTGTTGCAAATGTTTGATTTTACCCATAGAGATAGCTCAGCAGATTAAGCTCCTGCTTTGACAAACGCAGGTACTAGGGTTTAATCCTGGTTTCCACATGACATGCCGGCCCCACCCACCCCAGGCTGCATTGAGCTGGCAGCTGAGTCTGGACGTGGTGGCGCACACCTGTAATCCCAGCACTGGAGAGACTGAAAACAGGAGGATCACTGAGTCCAAGCTGCGCGGTGAGACCCTTTACCAAATACATGGAAAAAAAAAGTTTCAGCCAGATGTATGATTTTAGAAATATTATTAACCACAGTGGATTAAGCTGTTTTGTTGTTTGTTTGCAGAATCTGTGTGTAGTGTGGGACACTCTTAACTTGCTAAGCAGCCCAGGCTGGCTTCCAGTGCTCAGTGATCCTCCTATCTCAGACTCTGGAGTCCTGGGATTACAGATGGGTGCTACCTTGCCCAACCAGGTTTGTTTGTTCTTATCCCAGAGCCTCTGTACTGAGCTATATCCCCAGTGCATTTTTTAATTTTTTTTTTGACAGTGGCAAAAAGCCACTCAACTTCCCAAGCTGGTCTTGAGTTTGTACTCCTCCTGCCTCAGCTTCCTAGAGTGCTGGCACTGCAGCTGTGCACCACTGGGCCTGGCTAGGATCTCTCTCTTTACGTCACTATGCCCCCCTCTGTCTGTCTAACATAGGGCTGGTGAACACTATTATCATTGCATTCCAGCTACCCTATGGAAATATCCAGGGGTGCTTCAGCCAGGCTCTGCTCAACTTGTTCAAAATAAAAGTCACCTTTTCTATCCATGGGCCTACGCTTTCCTCCGTTCTCCTGATTGGCTGATCATGGCCGCAGACCCACAGTTGAGCCGGAGCTCTCCGCCTGTTGCACACTGCTACCGTTCACATGCATCATCTCATATCATGCACGCAACCCTCGGAGGTAAACAGTTGTGTCCCTAATACAGATAGAGAAATGGAGGTCCTAAGAGGCTAAGTCACTTGTAGAGTTTGGCTTTCTATTCAGTTGGAGAAAGATAACTTGGGTAGACAGGAAATAGAGACAACACAGAGGAGCCAAAGTTTGCAGCAGAGACGCGCTCCTTGGCATAGCCACAACTTGAACGAGAGCCGCAGTCATCTGCTTACTAATTACAGGAAAAATAAACCGGATGCGCGGAGCTACTTAGCAAATCCACCGCAGCCCCCAGCCTCTGTACGTGCACACACTGAAGTGCTGAGTGCCCCCCAAAGCTCAGGTAGCCAAAAACTACTGTAAATAGGACGGCAGGAGTCTCCCCGCTTTATTTTAGTTGTCCAGCTGCGTCAGGTCATGCTGCGGTCTGTGTTTTGCAAAGCAGCTCTCCCAGCTGCTGCAAACATTCTTAAATGATCCATCACTGCCGTGCGATCCTGGCTGCAGCATCTTCCCGCGTGGCTAAGCTAGGAAGAGGCGTGAAATGTGTGAATGGAGCAACCTGGCACTGCGTTCCAAAGCCAGAGAACATTGCTTGCATGTTTGGGGGTGGTTTGTGCATTGTTTGTTTGTTTCGAACAAAGACTTTAATCTGTTAAGGAAAAAAAAATCTCTGTTCTGAGTTCGACACTGCTCATCCCGTGACAGTTCTTTCTCAGGAGCGTTGGTGAACAGGCGTAGGGGGCAGGAGGAGCCCTCATCTTCAACAAAACATACAGCTGGGCAAATCTGAAAGGTGAGGTACCAGATAAGAAACGCTAGAATTCATGCTGGGTTCCTGGGGCCCAGCAGGCTGGGCAAGATGCCCAAGGCTCTAGCGGCCTCTGCGCAGGCCGCTGGCAGGTGCCTGCAGTGAGACTCTGCTCATTCACTTTAATTAGCACCTCATCACTTTCAGTGTGGTGTCACCCAGCTGGCTAGAGCAAGACGACACCTCCAGCTTGAACTGGGCTCCCTTCCATTTTCTTGGAGCTTATGGAGACATGTGGTGCTTTCTTTAAGTGCAGCTGGTGCTGGCACTTTCATTGTAAATTTAAATCTCTGTTTGGAAAAAGGTGATAAGAACAGTTTGTTTCAAGTCTCTGGTGTTTAAGCCTTAAGCAATTCCCAGCAAATACATTCAAGCCTCCTTCTGCTTCAGTCGGCTACAATTTGTAGCCATCTTATTAATAGTAGCGTGTTCAGATTCTCCTTAACGATATCCACACCAAGGAGGGCTACACAGGCATCGCGATTTCCCTGTGGTTTGAAGTGGATGATCGTTGCTTTCAGCCTTTTGGGTGACAGTTGTTGATCAGCGCAAGTTTTGAGGGGGAAAAAAAAAAATATTGGCATCTGTATGCATTTATCTGAAGGGCTCTTTTTTTCTTTTCATTTCTTGTTTCAATAGAACAAAAATGGGATGCTTCTCGATGCACATTCTGTTTTATTGCAGTTCTTCCTCAATAACACAGGGTGCTAAAAATCTAAGCCTGCGCAGCAAGCTACATGCCAGGGCTTAATTGTCTTCTGCTTCTCTCTCCAGTTGTTGAACCATCAGTATCTAACTCGTTGCTTTACAAACTGCCTTGTATGTTTAGCATGGAATGTCACATGCAATATCATTTCAATCTATTGAATAAGCAATGTGTAGATCTCTTAGCTTCTGATCTCAAGGTGGATGGAGTTGATTAAAATATTCATTTTATTTATTTATTTATGTATTTATGTGGTAAATGTATTTATATGCTCTGTAGGCACTGTGTACCTTCAACTTGGAAATAAAATTAATTCAAGTTAAAATTGCCTTATTTTTTAAACTTGTAAAATTCTGGTTAATATAAGATAGGTACTCATTAATGGGGGCACATATAATTCGATATGTGCATACAGTGTCTAATGATCAAATCAGGGCAATTAGTGCTTAAAATTACTTCATTTTATAAAATATTCTAAATAATCTTTTAAGTGTCTTCATGGGTTCTTTCAACTTCAAAAATATCTTTGTTACTATCCTTTAAGACAGTAATTAATTTAGTAAGCAAAATGTTTTATGGGTATTGCCTAATACAGTTCTTCTGAAACTTCTGGTTTTGTGCATGGGGATATTGAAGTTCAGAGCAGCTCAGCCCTAAAGGGATGATGAGGGAGGCAGATGCCAGGGCCTGCCTGCATCACCGGGCACAAGACCAGAGGCCAGGCAGGGGCCCCAGGCCAGCCCAGCCTGGACCAGGATCTCTAGCCTAACAAATCCCAGCAAGGCAACACTGAAGTTCGGGTGTTGGTTCAGCCACGCCGAAGCCTGCGTCTTTGGCTCCCACGTGACCACTCAGAGCCTACTTTTCTCTTTGTAATACCCTATCAGTCACAAGTCTAAAGGAGAAGTCAGTGCAACAAAGGCTAATTACCTTTCTTTTTCAAATTATATACAATCTGCAAGGTCTCACTTGGTAGATCAAATCTGTAGTGATTCTCCTGTTTTCAGCCTCCCAAGTGCCGGGACTATAGGCGCGCACCATCACGCCCAGTCTCAATCGCTAACTCAGTGCACCCCGAGGGAGGGCCAGCACAGCACACTGGGGATTCAACCCTGGAGCTGTGGCCCTGGCTGCTGCGCTCTGCCTAAGCAGGCGCTTTGTTCCACTGAGCTATTTCCCCGGGTCTTTCTTTATCCTTTATTTTTAAATAATTACTGTCATATATTTACTTTTAACTTATTTTTTATTTCTTATTTTCAGCAGTATGTAGTGGGGCCTCAGCACATGTACCTAACAATCTTGGCTCTTGTGCTGTTGCCTGCCCGGCTCCTCCTTTTCTGGACACCTGGTCTACCATCCCACTACTCTGGTAATCTGTAGGTCTGATAAAAGCTATAGAATGTCTATCTTGACAATTATTTCCTGAAGCAGAGGAATATGTCATATTAGAAGTTTTAATTTCAAAACACATGGCATAAGCCAAGTCTTCCAAACAGTTGGAAAATAGTTTTAAAGATCTCAAGGCATAGATAAATATATCAGAGAACAAGAATACTCCTTTTTTATTTTTTAAATATTTTTTTGCCTTTTTTTAAAGAAGCGAAAAAATACACAAAATTTATTATATGCCTATAATGTTGGAATATTAAGCTCCAGATGTATAATTTTAAAAACTTTAAACTTAAAACAACAGAAAATAAAAGTAGCTACATTCATTCTATAAGTAGTATGTGCTTTGTAAAGTCACTTTGTTTTTAGGAAGAAATAGTATACTATAGTTTTTATTAAACCCATTTGACAGGTCAGGAAACTGATATACCAAAGGCAGTGTGGGAAGTACAATCAGTCATTCTGATGATAGCGCCACATTTAACCATCACAATACTGTCTACTATTTTTAAAATAATCATTACACATAATGGCAACTTGATCCTGTCCTGAAAAGATGCCGCTGAGATGCTGTAGACACCTGGTCTACCATCGGAGTATTATGATGAATCTGAAATACCCTTTCTGGGTTTGTTAAAAGCTATAGGATGCCTATCATGGTGATTAAACCCGTTTTGCAGGTAAGGAAAAGCTTTGACACCTATATCTTTTTAAATGAACATTACCCAAATAAGAGTCTGCTGACCCTAAAAAATTGTTCATTCAGTGTTTTCAGATGATCCCTATCTAGTCACTAGTTAAAAAACCTACTATACTTTTTTTTTTCTTTTTGGTATTTTAGGGAAGAGTCTACAGGGCATTAAGGGTCTCACTACTAGATGGCACTCTTGGTGATCCACCTGTTCACAGCCTCCCAAGAGCTGGGATTACAGGCACGCACCACTATGCCCAGAGAGCCAGATCCTTCAGACATACTAAATATAAAAGTTGATCCTGGAAAATTACTTGTGAAAATAATTGTGGCTCTAAATGAGACTTTCTAACCCAGAAAACTCTAGTGTGGATAGACAAATTGTTCCCCAAAATTCAAGCTTTAGAGGAGAAGATCTTTACTGTTCATATTCTCTCAAATGTAAAAATCACGTGAGAAGGACTGCTTCCCCTGAGGTCCTGTGTTGACTTCAGGAAGAGGGGAAGGAACTCAGAGAGCGCAGCAGCCAGTGTCACTTTCTGTCCTGCAGCCATCCTCTTGAGGTGGCTTTCCTTCCCTGGCTAGGGTGCCAGGAGGAAAGTGGCCTTGCTCAGGCTCTCTAGGCAGATGCGCCCTGACCTGGGGCCCCAGCAGCCTCAGCTGCAGCTGGAAGCCTTCTTCCCTCTGATTTGCAGGAGGGTTCTGCCTCGTGTTTTGTTAATCTGGGTAACCTCATTTTCATCTCATTTAACCAGTGGAAGTTAATTGAACTACCTGCTGAGATCTCTGGCACATAGCTAAATAAGGTGAAAGGAGGTCACCATGTTCCCTAACCCACTTTTGGCCCCATTTACTGTATGGGCTGGTTTTCAAAGAGGGTCAGAAAATGCTTTA
>PVKN010041511.1:0-10541 GCA_004027915.1 Capromys pilorides
TGAAAACAATATTCCAAAATTCAAATCAAATCATGAGTACAACTTAGAGGCCAGAATGTTGTGTATCATATGTATGAATCTGTATTCAATTCAGAGTATTCACACAGTGTTTGAATAGGTTAATATATACAAAGATATAAATTAAGAAAAATTTTCTATAGTAGTAAGGAATTACTAAGAATAAAATATAACATAAATACTGGAATAGCAAATATATGACCAGAACTACTAATAGTTTGGGGATAGGATATCACACAAAGTTCTAGTATGTTGTGGACACAGACAGTGTCCATGATGCTTACTGGTAGTCAGGTGTCACTTGTCAGACTGAGCTACTGCTATTTCCTTGATATCCACCATGTAGAACCAGACAGAATCATGGCCCATAGGGTGCAGGAGAAGTCCATTTGTAGAATATGCTGATGGACATGTTCTGCTGCTGTATACAGAAGAATAGCTGAAAGACTGCTTTTGTATACCTCTTTTTCTCCTGCATTTAGTTGTTTGCCCTATTTGGTGGGTTCTTTCCATTCTCCTTCATGGAGTTGTGGTCATTTTTGATCCTTCTCTAGAATATCTTTTAGCTAACTGTATAGGGTTGATTTTGTCATCATGAAATTCTTTAGTTGTTCTTTGTCCTGGAAGTATTTCACTTGTTCATTGAACTTTAAAGAGAGTTTTGCAGGGTATAGCAGTCTGGGCTGGAATTTATTTTCTTGCAAGACTTGAATTACTTTGCTCCATTCTCTTCTTGACTTGATAGTTTGTAAAGATAAATCTGCCATTATTCTGATGGGTTTTCCTTTAAACGTGATCTGTTTCTTTTCTCTAGCAGCTTTTAGTATACTGTTCCTGTGCTAAATTTCTGGAATCTTGATTATTATATGTCTGGGTGTCATTTTAATTGAGTTAATGCTATTTGGAGTTCTATATGCTTCAGTTACTGAATGTCAAATTGTTTCCTCACATTTGGGAAGTTTTCTGCTATTACTTTTGCCCATATTCTTTTTATAGCATTGGTATTGACTCCTCTCTCATCGATGCCTATTAGTCTTACATTGTTCATCTTTGTATCATCTTGCAGATGTTGAATCATTTTTTCTTGCATCTTAGTTGTTATTAAGAGATCTTTTCTTACCCCTTCGTTAGCTGCAGTGGTGTCTGTAAGGTTTGAAAGTCTATTTTCACTTTCATTGAAATGGTTCTGCCAGCTTGTGATTGAGGTTTTAAGTTCCTGTATAGCACTTTGAATCTGCTTCATACATTCTATTACTTTCCTATATTGCTCATTCAAGGATTTCATCATTTTTCTATCCTCCTCTATTTTTTATCAGTGTCTTCTTTAGAAGCACTTAGTACTTTTTTATTATAGGTATTATTTCTTTTTTTACTTCAGAAATTATTTCTTATATGATTTCCTCTATAACTTTCTGCAGTTGTTTCTTTACCTCAGATGTTATTATTTCAGAGATTACAGGTGTGTGATTTCCAATTTCTTCTATGCTGTTGTCTCCTACACTTGTTCTGGCTGTGCTCAGGGTCTGAGAGCTCATTTTGCTCCTTCTCTTTGTCATTTTGTATTGCTTTGCCTTCCGACCTTTGGTGTAGAGCTCTAGTAGAGTTCTTACCTTAGCACCAGATTTGGACCTACCAAGTTCAAACTCATCCAGGTGGGTGTGGCTTGGTTCTGGCTGCTGAACTCCACTTCTTCCTGCTGCAGCCCTTAGAGGTGAACCTGCTGTACAACTCTGGCAAGATGTTCTGCTCCTGGATCAGCTGGGTGGGTCTTGTCTCTAGTTTCTCTGAAAGGAGTTCTGGGGCAGTTTTCTACACTGGGCCTGTCTGATGGATGAAGTTCCACTCACATTTTTGGATCAAATGAGTTTCCAGTGGACCACAGGTGGTCTCATTCATGTAGTGGGTCTGGCTGCGGGGTCAAATGAGTTTCCAGTGGGCCCAGGGTGGTCTACCTCACATGCCAGACCTAATTGCTCAGGAAAAGAAATTTCTTATCTTCCACCTGGCAGGCTATAATTGTTGGTAACTCCAGAATTTCAAAATCACACTGCCAGTGTTGAGACAAAGTTAAGCCTGGGCAGTGTGAAGTGCATGGACTGACCCTCACTGACCTCACCTCCAAACACGCTATCTCTGAGGATGATGTGGAAGTAGCAGCATCGTACTGATGGAGGACAGTAGCACGTATCAGTAACCAGGTCACCAGTGACTGGCATTCAGACCAAAGTTGGAGCTGGCCCTGACGTAGGTTGGAATGGATTGAATGGCCCCTCCAAATCTCTTGTTGAAATTTAATTGCCATGGCAACAGTGTTAAAAGTAAGACCTACAAGAAGTAATTCAGAGACTTCATGAGTGGCTTGACATCTTTGCTGCGGAAGTTCATCAGTTAACACAAGAACAGCTTTGTTCAAAAAGTTTGACCCCACCTCAGCCCTCTCTTGTCTCACATGCATTCACTCATCTTTCTGCCATGGTCACAGCATCAGTGTTCTCACTAGTTACACACACCATGCTCTGGCCCTCCCCATACTCCAGAACTATGAGGTAGATGAGTTTCTATTACTTATAATTTGCTCAATTTCCAGTACTCTGTTGTACAAGTCAAGGTGATCTAACTCACAGGTTAAATATGGATAAATTTATGAACTGTACTAGATGAAGTTCTTCAGAGAAATACAGTTCACAAGATGGATGAATGGGCAGGTGGGCAGGTGGGCAGGCAGAGGGATGGATAGATGGATGGATGGACAGATGGATAAATAGATGGATAGATGGACAGAGTGATGGGCAGAAGAATGGGTGGCTGGACAGATGGTTGCAGAGAGAAAATCTCACAATTTTGCTGCCTATTTGTTCTATACAGACCCTCAGTGACTGAGTGTGATTCATCTCCATTACTAAGGGTGATCTCTTCTGTCTGTCCATAATCCCAAATGCTGACATCTTCTGGCAATACCCCATAGACACGCTCAGAATTACTATTCTACCAGCTGCACATCCCCTGCCTCCATCTAGCTGACACATAACATAAACCATCATAGGGACGCATATGAAAGAAAATCAGCTTCTCCCTAAGTATTCTTACGGAGGGGACAGGCAAGGGCAGGGGACAGGTGTTAAGTGACATGTGGGTATTCTTGCATGTGAAAGATGGACCAAGAGCCCCAAGTTGCTTATGTGGTACAAAGCAATCCAAAACCTAACTAAAAGTGAGTCCTGATAAATGGAGGATTTCAAGCAGTTATCAAAAGACATTCACTCACAGAGAGGCTTTTACAGAATTCAATCACTCCTGAAAACGGAAGCAAAGTAAGAGTTGGAACGAAGAGGAGGAAAACCAACCTGCAGCCACATGATAAGATAGTGGGGCTTTCCAGGAAGGCTAGCTTGCCCCATAGAATACTAATGCTGACAGCAGGCCATCAAAGCAGATGACAAAACCCTTGTGGGCAGCACTTACCAGCTGTGCACATAAAGGAGAGGTGTGTGACAGCCTTGGACTACAGAAAAACAGACAGAAAATGCAATTTCACTGGGATATAATGTCAATGCTTCAGCCAAAGCTGCCTCGACTCTTTGCTCATTGGTAGGATTTCTTTCAAGAAGCTGGTTGTGTGACAGAAATTGACAAGCTGGATCAATACATACAGGAGAAGAGAGTCTACATATATATGTGTATTTACATGCACACACATACATGCACAAAACTAAAATACAGAAGCCCATAAGTGTTTTTATAAATCATAATATTATTCCTACTGGCATTTGTGTGAGCCTCTCTTGGGCAAAATGTCTAATTTCTACCCTGAAACCATTAAGATACTCACTCATGCATTCTGTTAGTTAGCATGTCCATTGTGTGCCTAGAATTCTTCTAAGGTTGTATCTCATGGTCATTTAGTTTTCAGAACACTGAAAGATTTCTAAACCTTTTTCTTCCTTTTGATGAAAAATCAAAACTCAGTGACTTTGGCTGTCCAGTGCTGAGCCACTACCTAGTTAAGGATTTGGAGCCAGATCTCCCTATCCAGAGCACACCAGGGCTTCAGGTGGAGCCAAGAGAGAAGGCAGAACAGGAGGGAGGCAGCAGAGCAGCTCTGAGAGGGGCCCCCAAAACCAAGTAGTATAAAGGCTGCTATGGAGGGAGATGTGAATAGCATAAAATATTGCAAACAGGTTGGTGGCATGAGAAATGAAACACTCTCTTCTCAATTCATGTAAAAAAGCAAATTGCTGTACTTCTGCTACCAGGCACTGCAGGCACAGAGGAAAATCACACAAAAAGCACCAGTTTAGTGACAGTGGCACTCTACCTGGACCCCTGGGATCATTTTCTGTCATTTTGTGCACCACCTTGTTGAGTGAGGACAGCCTCAGCACCAAGCCAACACCCATGTCCCCAAGAGACTGCACACACACACACACACACACACACACACACACACACACACACACACGAAGATCTGGAGTCCTGGGGAGTTTCCTGGGGCAACCTTTGCCCAGTGAGAATCAGTATTGGGAACAACAGCTCAGATCCTGGGTCTCCTGGGGGCAACTGGAGGCATGACTTACACTCAGAGCTCCCCTGCAGGGTCAGGCTGCAGTCCCATCCGAGGGTGGTATCTGAGGACACTTTTATGTCTGGGCTCTTCACCACCCCTGTTCTGCTTCCCTGCCCCTCGCTAGGTTCCCCATGGAGCCATTATTAGCAGCAGCTTACAGCTGAAGGCCTCTGAGGCATCCGTGACATCAGAGCTGCTCCCTCTCCAGAAAGCAAGATGTCCCATGAATAGGCCACGCAGTGGGAATTTGGGGGAAATGCAGGTGCTGGAGAAACACGTGGAAAGGGCTTATGATCTAGGTTTGGGGGACGCAAAGGGCCTCTGTGTGGCCCTGGAGACATGGATAGCAGTCAGCCTACCCAAAGGGGAGCATTCCGGCAGAGGAGACAACTGGTGCCAAAGTCCTGAGAAGACAAACAGCAGAGCTTAATAAGGAAGCTACCAATAAACCAAAGTGGCTGTAGGGCCCGACGGCAGATGGTCTGGCAGGCCTGGAGGCGGCAGCTGGTGGTGACCACTTCCAACAGCTTAGGAAGCCGCTTGGGGGCTTGGAGCATCCCGAAGACCCTGAAGTGCCTTGGAAGGTCTCTTTGGTGGCAGCAAAGCAAGTGGATTAGAAATAAGCAAGATAGGGGACATGAGCACCCATCAGGAAGCTACCGAGCAATCCAGTCAAGAGTTGACGTGGCCTGAAAGAAAGCTGAAGTGGGACTGGAGAGAGGAGCGGATTACAGCTGAGAGGCCATTCATGGTGTTGGGAGGGCAGGGCCGGTGAACTGGTCAAGGCAGAAGCCAGTTCGAGTGGATGGGCGTGTGGTAGCGAATGACAAGGGAGACAGCAGGGACATGTTACACCTTGATGAAGCTTGGTTATGAGAGGAGGGAAAGAGAAGCCAGGATAATAAAGAGCCAGATGGGATGCTGAGGGAGTGGGGCTTAAAATGGAAGAACATTGGAGAAACTTTATACAGCCACATAGAAAGTGAGACTCAGCCTTCCACGCGACTGCCGCATTCTCTCCCTGCCCTCCTTGTTGTTTTTCTTTCTTGCCTGCATGAAGACCTGCTGTGGCAGAGAGTGTCCTTAGCCCATGAGCAAGAAATGCTGGCAGCCAGAAGATATCAGAACATAAAAAAAAAAGACAAATACTTCAAAAGTTCAGTCTTATTCCTGTCCAAACATTTCTTTGAAGATAATTTGTTTTTTCCAGTCCAGGCCTTGTAAAAAGGGCACAATGGCACAAGCAGTCTTGTTAAGGCCAGGGAAGGCAGAAGGTTAGAGAAAAAGTTCAATTAAAACTCTGTCTTCCTCAGCCTGATAATGGGTTTGACATTTGCAGAGCTCCAGGGCAACAATGCCTGTGAAGGCAAAACCCTCACGTCGGGAAAAGTTCTTTGTTGCAGGCTGAGAGAACACCAAGGGGAAGGTCTCAGGCAGCTCAGCTTGTTCGTGTTTATGGACTCAACCTGGCTGCTCCTTCAGGCGCATCGCCCTCTTCTCTGCACCTCCCAGCAGATGACATTTCAGACAGCTCCCTCCAGGTGAGCCCAAGCGGAGATGGAAATGCTGTCTCCAAGCCTGGCGAAATAATTCTTCACTCTCAGAGTCTAGAGAGGCTGCTGCTTACTTCAAGATGCTGTGAAATCTCTGACTGATTCTCTAAAGGTAAGAGTACTGACAATGCAAAAAAAAGTGTTTCCCCAAGATAATTCAACTGGACATTTGTGCTGTGGCTTACAAAATACTTGAAATGCAAGCTCTCTTGTTGGATCCTAGTGATAGTTCCGTGTTTCTCCCATTCTGCAGAAGGGAAAACAGAGCCACAAGTTGAATCTGGTGACTCTAGTTCCTTGCTCTTTCCACTCATGTTCACTGCCTCTGGAAAGGAATAGAATGTTTAAAATAGAAGGGTCACACTTGCCAGAGAAAGACAGTACATCTGGGGCAAGGCACAGCGAGGTAAGAACTGATCAGCAGCTCAACTGTGAGCAATCACTTGGCTCCCTTTTGTTCCCTGTTGTGCCTGGTCCCTCTCTTCTGATCACAATGCCCAGGGCTTTCACTGTTCCAGTGTCCCCGCACCCCCCAACTTCTCTCTTTCACAACATGCTTGTCCTTACCTGTGTCTCTCTGACTCAGCTGATCTCTAAGTAATGAGCTATTCTAATCTGATCATTAGACTTTCTAGGCTGTCCTTTCTGTCCTGTCATGATTCTCTGCACACGAACTAGGGTATTAAAGACAAGAAGTCATTCTGGGCTCACCCCTCTCCTCTCTGATGGCACTGCTACTTTGAGGGTTCTGTTGGCTCAACACATACTCAACTGTTACTGGAGACAGAGTCCCATGGGGCTTTTTTCCAGGTCCTCGATGTCCTGAACAAATAATTGGACAAGACACACAGAAAAGGCAGTGAAAGCATACATTTATTGATGACAGGAAGGAGATTCGCTCTGCAGAGTGACAGCAGGTCAGTGAAGGCTCCCAGCACCCCTGAGGATAAGAAGAAGGGGTCTTTGTATCCCAGATCCCTGGGTTACCTCTCCTTCATGCAAATAAGGCATTGGGAAAGTCATCCAATCAAACACACGCTTGACTTCATGTCATATATCCTGTCCCTTCAAAAAAACTCATTTGGCTTCCTGTTATGTGTTAATGAAGGATCAGAAACAGTGTCTTCCAATTGGCTGTACCCACAGGCAAAGGAAGGAGTCAAGAGAGCACCTTCTGCTTGGTCACAGGAACAGCCCCTGATTGAAAGGAAGACCTGAAAACAGCACGCTTCTGATGGGTTCAAAGCCATACTCTTCTGACTGGTGATGATCACTATATTGAGTGTGTCCCTCCTCCCAGCTGGGAGTGTCCCTCACCCCCTTGCCCTGTCTTACCACTGTGATAGGAAAGCTGCAGACAGTGCTGCAGCTATTCCTGGATAGGGGTTGAGAGTATTTCTGGCCTTTTAATAAGAGCACCAGTGCCTGCCTGTCAATCTGAAAATGATCATGGCAGATATCCAAAAATGCTTCCCAAAATAAACCAGCCAATGAAATAGGAGAAAGACAGCCCAATTAGTACCTAAGCATTAGAGTTTGCAAAAGGCTCAGCACAGTCCCTGCTGTTGCTTCACAGAGCTATCAAGGCCACCTAACTGGGAAATGGTACCTTTCCAAGTACTAATTCAGGTGGGTCAGAACCAGCCCAGCTAGGTGCTGGCCACATAATCAATACCTGGTCAGCCTTGGCTGCTGGAGCTGGCCCTTGTAAAGCAGTTACCTGAATTAGCCAGGAATAGATGGTGATGGGGGTGATTGTATGCCTGTCCTACGCCAAGATAAGATTGACTACATCTTGTCCCCTTCCAAACACTAAAGGAGAGGATAAGATTGAGAATAAACAAGTGACCCAGCAGGAGAGGCTGCTGGAGTGGACAAGTATTCCAAGAATCAGTGAGGGAGAAATAGCAGTTAAGTGTGATTGTTACACGATTTCAGAACTCCCACTTGTTGTCTGGGTGGGATGTTAGCCTGGGATAGAGGTTTAAGTCCATGGTGGGTATAATCCACAGACGTCCTCTATAGGGTGGGCTAATGCTTCTGCAAGGCTACTGACTCAACGTCCCTTGAGGAGCAGACTCACTTGTTCCTGCATAACTTCATGATTTTCTTTCTGTCTTCCTAGGGTGCCACACTGCATGGGCCTTACAGAGACTCAGTGTGAAGAACTGGTCAGTACTGCTAGGAGGATGAATCCACATGGAAATAAGTAACCCAGGTAGGCAGCTCACCCTGAAGTAAGACACTGGCTTTGCAGGGCAGGGTCTGATGTGCTTCTGAACTCAACACTGGAGCCAGTGCCCCAAAGTAGATTGAGCAAACTACGAGGACTCTATCTACTCACAAGGTATGACACAAGATGCAAATATATCTCAGGGATCTCAGACACACAGGACGCCCCTGAGTGCCCAAGGGCCCCAGAGACACCCAAGTGCACCTCCTCTAGCCAAAGCTGACCTCAGCCCCAGAAGACAGAGCCCAGGTGCTGAGATCCACCTCAGTCACCCAATTGCTCTTTCTTTTTTTTTTTACCAATTGCTCTTTCTGAACACTGAGAAATCTAAGAACCACTATTGGAAAGAAATGCTAGAGACCCAAACACTGAGAAGAAAACTGACTAATGGGCCTCAGGGTTCACAGCCTTGCATCTCCATCCCAATGCAGCACGTTATTGGCAGAAGGGTGCAGAGCAAAGTACAAAGCACCTTGCAGCCTGCGGGCTCCTGATCTGCAACATGCAGATGACAGAACCTGCCTCGCCTTGTCACAGGTCTGTTCTCTGCCAAAAAAATGACATTTGGGAAATGCTAATAGAAACATGTCCCTGAGTTGGTTCCCCACTCAGCAGGTGAGCCCAAGGAAATGAAGTGACTCATTGCACATTGGCTTCATTTTAGCAGTCTTGGAGGTAGGCCTTGGAAGAAATAAATGCAAGTAGTTTATGTAAGGCATCCAAGAAAAACTTTCTAAGGGGTGGAGAAGTGAGTCAAGGAGAAGAAGAGAACCAGCAAAGAATGATCTAGCAGTCATTGGGGGAGATACCTGGAGGCAGAACTGAAGGTGATTCCCTAAGGAAATTTCAACATTGGAAGAGAGCTCAGGACCCTGGGTGAGGTCACCGGTTGGGGCTGCTTGGGTGAGTGTGGGCACTACGCCCTTCCATGGATCTTTGGAGAGAGTCTGCAAAGGGAAGTACTGCTGGTCATTGGAGGTTGGCCAGAGCACGCTGAAGCAGAAAGCACACTGGATGTGCGTGTGGCCTCCCCCAGGCCTTGACAGCTAAGACCCCAACTCTGACTGTCTGGCATCACATAAGATCCCTTTCCACTACGCGGTGTCCCTTGCTCTCCTGCAGTGATTGAGTGCTTCTGATTCTTCTTGTGAGTTTTCTACCAATGCCCAGTCTACTACCTGACAGGGCTGCTCTTCCCATACATGAAAGCACTATTCAGCCAGAGCCAGAGGATGGCATATCTTAGCTACACTATCCATCTCCAAGCTTAGGGGTACACAGCCCAGGAGGCTCAGCATTGCAAGCCGACCAGAGTGCACCCCTCGTGGTTCACAGAAGCACACACACAAGGGCACATGACTCTAAAGCCTAGAACTGGACAGATCTGAGCAGTGTCCACCCATTCAAAAACGTGGGAGTGGCCCAACTGCCCAGAGATGCAGGGTTAGTCCATACTTAGCTGGTGAGATGGGGGTGCTCTTACTGACCCAACCCCACAGAAGGAATCAGAGGGTCCCTACAAGCCTATCTGGCTGCAACACTTTATAGTTTGAATAAGAAGGGAGACCTTCAGGACCTCAGGATACAAGTTCATGTGTTCTGTCATTTGATGGTGGAGAGTTCCTAATGTGGGGACAGCAGGACACTCTCACAAAACACTTTGTAAAGAGCACTTCCACCTGTTAGGTACCAGCATATGCCTGAAATGCAGAACTGCTGCCCGCTATTAATTCTATCATGAACTTCTTTTTTAACAGCTCTGAAATTATAATTTACTTTTCAGTGATGGTGGCCTCCTGTCCCTTGCAGCCGGGCAGTAGCGACAGTAGAGTTGTCAATGACAGCAACTCCCCACTTGTCAGAGATATGCCCACAATCTTCATTCCTGGGCTGAGTTTAATTGCTATTTAAAATGTCTTCAAAGCAGAGTAGCAAAATGTCGGTAATTGTTGGAGCTAAACAATGGATTTGTGGAAGCTAATTGTTCTATTCTTTCCATTTTTTGTATATGTTTAAACATTCTCATAATAAAAAGGAAAGAAAAGCTCAAAAATATACGATTGCCACATTAAAAGAAAATGACAATTGCATTTTTAGTAAAGGAGAGAATCAGAACAATAGAGTGTCACTACGATATTACTAAAACAAACTTTGGATATTGAAGGTATGACTG
>PVKN010041512.1:0-10554 GCA_004027915.1 Capromys pilorides
CTCGGAAGCTCAGAGACTGCTCGCAAGTTAGACAAACGTGCTTAGGATCACATACTTCCTTAATCACCCAAGATCTAATAACAGCGGCCTTTGGATTCATAAAAAATAGGTTACCCAGATTTTAGCTAAAACTACAAAGTCTAAGCCTCGGGTATAATACATGTAAGTGTTCACCTTTCACTGATTTACTGGGTGTTCTTTAAAATTAGTGTCTGGTGTCATTTTATCCATATCTGCAATCGTCACAATGGTTTATAAGTTTCAGATTAGGGAAGTCTTTGAAATATGATTGCTCAGCATAAAGACAACAACCCTGGCCTTCCTGCCCGAGATTGACAGCCGTGACCTTTGGGCCCTGCTTCTCGGGGAGCGGGGTGTCTTTCCGAAACCTGTGGGGACTGCCGCGAGTTACTAGGTCAGCGCCACTTGCCTCCTGTAATGTCACAATCGTGCTTCCCAAGGGCTGGGCAGCATTAGGGACCTGAAACAACATGAATTTTAATGTCTGGAAAAGGCAGAGCTCTGACATAGGAGCTCCATCAGCATCAGTGAGTTTTCAGGGCAGGAAGCTCCAGCACCAGGGTCTACACATTCTCTGTCCTATAAGTTGTGAAATATCAGGAATTTATTTTTAATTAGGGAAAGTAATCCAAAACTGCCTGCCCAGCGAGATAGAAGGGAGTTACAAACTAGCTCTGCCTTTGGGGAAAGAATCATAAATAGAAGTTGAATGGGAATAAAGCAAGGATGCAAACAATAGTCTCCTAATTCTGCTAACAACTTGCAGTTGTGCAAAAGCCTGCCTTACACGCGGCGTGTGACAAATGAATATGTTGTTTACATAAATTTGTTTTATATGGCAAGACATAAGAGCAGTCTGAGCGTTTGTATTTTACAATTTTATTTTATTTATTTTTTATTTATTTTGTCTTTTTGAGGCAGGGTCTCACTATGCAGCTCAGTCTGGCCTTGAGCTCACTTTTGAACTCTCATTGATCCCCCTGCCTCAGCCTCCCAAGTGCTGGGATCACAGGCGTGCACCACCACGTCAGGCTGTGTTTTACAATCTTAAACATCCATTAGTTTTAACAGAAAGAGCCCTTGCAATTTCTAAATCCAGACCCTTCTCCGAGACACTGCTTTTAGACACGTGATCACCACTAGATGGCGCTCTGGGGTTGCTTTACCGGGATGCTCCTGCGGTTCGAAGGCCTTCCCCATTAATTACCTCCTTTAAAAAGAGCAAACATGCTGTTTAAACAAAAGGTCCCTGTAGTTGCTCTGTAGTTCTGTTTTTATATTTATAGTCATGTAATCAATATGTTGGAGGAGTAATTAATTTTTAACCTCAATCCATGGGGAGATCAAATGTTAGTGGAGTTAATGGATGGAACGGGCTTCATTATTCTAAAGGAACGCTAATGACAAGGTAGGGCAGAAAGCGAGGCTGTAAACAACCTTGCCATCACACACAATCACAGAGCAGCAGTGCGACGTGACCACGGGGCGCTGACCTCCCTTCTTCTTCAGTCCAGCTGTGGTTTCTGCTTAGTCAACTGAACCTTGCAAGGGATTGAAAAATCTTGCAGCTGACCTTTGCAGACACTGCCTCCTCCAATAAAGTCTCTGGAATTATTATTCCAAACAGTCTCTGTGTTCCCAGTGTCCCTCGGCTGGGAGCCTTTCATTATTCTCTGTTTCATGCAATCTTATGGTTGTGGCGCTCCACCCTTCCGAGCGTGGCTCCGGGATCCGTGAGAGACGTGAGTCTTCTTTGCCACATCTTTGCAGTGTTTCCTGCATGCCAGGCTGCATATTATGTTTTTCTACAAGAAGTTCTTCTACTATTGCACACGTATGTGTTATTCAGATTGCATCTTCCCGGTCACCTAGCCCCGGCCATGAATTTCCAAGCTCACCTCTCCAGATCATAAAGATATGAGGAAGGCCACAGAAGGTTCTGGATTCTCTCAGTCCCTTCATGGGCTGGCACCAAGAGGGAGGAGTTGATAAAAGCCAAACGACAGAAGGTTCAGCCTCTGTTATTTGGATTATGTCTTCCATCACCCAGCCCCATCTGCGGGTATCCGAACTCACTTCTGCAGAAATGAGGAAGGTCGTGATGGGAGGCCGGCCCACCATCACCCCTGGAGACTCATCGTCCATGGCTGCAGCACTACAGAAATCTTCAGCAGGCATTATCGTATTCAGATTGATCTTTCTTGTTCATGCTAGGAGCCATTCTTTCATTTTCCTGGCTTCTTTGCTGGCGTGATTCTTAGATGAGGGCTGTCCTTTCCCTGCCTAGCCACCCCAACCCAGATCCATCTTCTTTTGCAGCCATTTCTTGAATCCTTCTGTTACTATTTATTCTTTTATGTATTTGGTGCAGGGTCTCACCATGCAGCTCAGACTTGTAGTCATCCTCCTGTCTGCTTATTGAGCACAAGGCCAGTCAAAGCTGTGTAGTGTGACCTTGTCTCAATAGAACATAAATCAGAACATAAGACAGGTGAGGCTTTGGAAATCCTTGTATTCCCTGCGTTGTATTCCCTCATGCAACAATAGGGACCTGTAAAGGTTGAATGTATGAAGTCAGTTGGAATAAAACTTGATTAAAGGCCTTCAAGTGAATGGCTGTGTCAAATAGATAATGTTTTTGGCCTAACCATTAAAAGTGGAAGATTCTGAGATTGTTAATTCATAGAAAATGCTAGCCGATGCCAGTCTAGCATAGACACTGTGAAAGGCCACCTGTTGCCATCAACATTCTCTTTTTTTTTTCCTTAATAAAATCATGGTTTTCGCTGGGTTCACTAGGGACAGAAATAAAGGTCTACATTTCCCAGTTGCCTTTGGACTCCCGGCATCAATGGATAGCTCAAGACTAAACTCTGACCAAGTATATTAATGGAAGTATTTTGCAGATTCACCCTGCCCCTGAAGATTCAGAAAGTATGCTGACTCATCCTTTTCTCCATCCTCCTGGAGCTCAGGGAGCCACCTGGACCATAAGACAACCTCGAGCATAAAATCCATGTGTGCAGCTTGAATGTGCTTCCCAAAAAACTATCACCTTGTGTGACAGTGTTGAGTGGTGGGTCCCAGTGGGAGGACATTTGTGGAGGACTGCTCTGTTCTTGGAGATGGATTAATGTTATCAGTGGACTGGGTTTGTCATGGTGGAAGTGAGATCCCTATCAAAGAAATAGGTTTGTCCCTTTTCTGTCTGTCTTTCCTAGTCCTTCTACCATGGGATGATGCAAGAGGGCCCTAACCCAATGCTGGTCTCTCTTTTTTAGACTTCTCTAGAACCAGGAGCCAATACAGTCTTGTTCATTACAAATTATCCAGTCTCTGCTATTTCATTACAGTAGTACAAAGCAGACTATAACACCATGCACCAGGATGGCAGGACAAGTACATAGGAGCCTGGGTCCCTGGAAGCATGCCGTCTCCGTTCTAGCACCCATCTGCTCACTCCCAGCCTATGCCATGTGAGAAAAAGAATCTCATGTTATGGAAGCTGAAGTTGTCTTGGGGTGTTCTGAACCTGATCCTGACATTGGTACTCTGCATTAACGTTGGATCATTGCATTGTTAAGGACTTTCTCTAATCATGATAAAGGTTAAGTAAGCTTATTGTCTAAGTGTTTCAATTAGCAATGATCACACCTTACTTTTATAGGTAAATGGATGCTTATAAAAGTACGGAGAGGCCATACTCAGAACTGAAATAAAACAGACCCGCATGTGTAGTTATCATACTGTCTCCACAGGGTAAGAACCTGAAAGAATAAGATCCAGAAGGTACAAAAAATATGGTGAAAGGGAAAGAAACTGCTCAAAAGGAAAGCACTGGGCTGGGGGAAAGGAGAAAAGAAGGAAAGGAAAGTTATCTGTGTCTATATCTATCGATCTATCGATCTATCGATCTATCGATCTATCGATCTATCTTTACATAGAATATATATATATATATATCTTTATGTAGAATATATATATACACACACAAGGTAGCTAAGATAACTGTACTAGTAATTTCCATCAGTTCGTTGGAAGGAACAGTTAGTGCTTACAGTGTTCAGTCTTGTACACCTGTATCTGGTAATCTGAGCAGCTACTTTGAAGATAGCAACATGCAACGTAATAACCATTGTTAATTTCTTGTCATCTTGCTTTGAAGTTTTGTATTGTTTCTGTTGTTTATTTTCTCTTTAAAATCAAAAGCAGTCACACCTTGAGTCAACCTCCTCCGTGGCTCTGCCGCTGCCTCCGTGGGAAGCTGACTTATGCTCTAAGCGTAGGCAGGAGCCAGGGCAACAGGGAAATGCAGGCCCCACCACTTCCACTTCAACAGAGAGGGCAGCTGTCGGTATAACCTGGGTCACTTTGGTGTAAGCTGCGCAATGACTTGAGTGAACTGAAATTCTGCAGAACAGAAGGGACCTGACTGTTGCATTATCAGTGTGCTGCTTAGGGACTCGGGGCGCAGTCTTCGCTCATCTGTTGCTATCGCTTGGGGCCCAGATGAACTGAGCTGGCAGAAGCACGATGCCTTTATTCCTTAGGGCAAGTGGTGGCTCGATTTTTTTTTACTTTCTTTTATTCTTTTATTATTATTTTTTAATGTGTTTCATTGTTGCAGGGTCTCACTATGCAGCTCGGACTTGTAGTGATCCTCCTGTTTTCAGTGTGCCCAGAACTGGGGTTACAGGCATGCACCCCCACATCTGGCCTCTGGCTGGCTGAGCCCACTCTGGGGGCAGGGCTTGCACAGCATGTGGTGCTGGGGATCGAATCCCAAGGCCCTGTGCTTGCCTAAGCTTACCTAAGCCTTTGCTTTAGTCCCCTGAGCTATCTCGCCGGCCCTCAATTTTTGTTTTAAACCAGAAATTATATATCATATTTATATATGATAGTGGGTAAACAGAGGATTAAAAAGGGAAGAAATTAACATTTGTTGAATGTCTTCAAAAGAATAGTAACAAAGCATGCGGCTTTAATTAATCTAGATAGTAGCATTGCATTTAGTGAAGAAATAATTCTGACCTCCATGATCTCTGAATAGTGCCCTGGAACTGCATCCCTGGCTCCCTTGAGCTTTGAGCTGTAGGTGGTATCACTCTGGTTCCACGGCTTTATAGCTGTATATCCTCGTATGTTTATCTATCTATCTATCTATCTATCTATCTATCTATCTATCTATCTATGTATTATCTATCTATCTATCTATTATCTATCTATCTATCTATCTATCTATCTATCTATCTATCTATCATCTATCATCTATTGCTATGATCGACCTGGGAATAGATCACAATATGTCCTTGGGAAGCACTGCTTCCCATGGGCAATGGAGCTGGCCACTTAGTGACTTCTCTGCTGTGTCTTCTTTATTTATAAGAAAACACAGCGCACATGAAGCTCTCAGCAATATTTTTAAATTAAGTAAATGAGAATCCCAATTTGCAAATGGTAAGTGGGTGGCAACGCTGGGACGGAGCCTGGCTCTGCCTTGCTCAGACCCTTGCGCTTTCATTTCAAGTTCTCCCTACCAATCATCCCAGACTCTTCCACGCCCTCTGATATTACAGTAAGAGTAGTTCTAGCTACAAAGAAGAATTTCAGAAAGGATTTGGGTGATTTGTAGCTGATTTTACCTGGACTCCAACGTACTTCAATTACACATTTTCTTTTTTTCCAGGACTGGCGTTTGAACCCATGACCTTGCACTTGTCAGGCAGGCACTTGTGCCACGAAGCTATCTCCCCAGCCCCGCTAGTTACACATTTTCAATGAATAAAAATCAGTTCTTTATTTGAATTAGTTAAACTGTTGTTTCAGTGCTCATTGTTCTTGCTATCGCTTATTTCCTTTTAAAGATAACGCTGGCCATAGCCTTGTGAGCTAGTTAATTTTCTTTCCAACATTTTCTCTTGGACTGTGCAGATAGGACGTAATAATCACTGCGACAACACGGTGTTCCAAAGGGTAAGGCACTTTAAAAAAAAAAAATGAATGTGAGGAGAAAAACCCAAATCATAGAGTATGAGAAGGCCTGTTTTTCTTGGTAATATTTCATTTCCTTTTGCAAGAATATTTTCTTCTGCTTTCCATTGTCAACAGACAAAAAAGATACAATTAAATCAAGGAAACCTGGCAGAGCTGGTTTTGGAAAATAACATGAATTCGGTTTCTGATTTGAACAAAGAGCAATTTATTATGTTGGAAAAACACTGTCCCGATGAGATTCCAGGGCCACACGCCTCCTGTTAGTACAGGCCGCCACCTCCAAGCGGCATGTGTGTTGATCTTTGCGACGGGCTGTGATTTCACCCCAAACTTTGAACTCTGAAGAGGACCTGAAGCTGTGTTAGCGCCAGCTAGGAATGAGCTTGGCAACCCCGTGTGTGGCCCAGGTCGAGCCTTGGGGTCTCGCTAGTGCCCAGCTCTTTGGTTCTGAGCACAAGTCAGTGTAAACAACTCTGGCTATTACACGTGGACAAATGAAGTGCTGGGGTTGCTGAGAAGGGATTTCATGTATGGAATTAGTTCTAAAGAGACTTTTGAAACAAAACGCTGATTTTAGAGGATGAAGTCACTGCAGAAGCTGGGCTTTTGTAGTCCCAGCTACTTTGGAGACAGCGACAGGGTTGCCCGAGGCCAGCTTGGGCAGCGGAGCAGAGCAAGGCTCTGAGGATAAACAGACAGAAAGCAAACAGTCGCAGCACTTTACTAGAACCTTTAATACTTATAATCAGCCGTGTAGGGAGGGTTACCTTCGGTGTTTGCAGGTAAGGAAAGCACAACTTCAAAATATTCAAATGACACAAGCCACTCACCCGCACAGGTAGTAAATGCCAGGCGGGCCCAGGACTTCATTCTTTCTGTGAGGCTGGTACCATTTAGAAGGAGGAGGCCACCTTGTAACTCTTTTCAAGAGTTTTACCTTTATGCTTTCTTGGGTGATGCCAACTTAGGCTCTGTTGGAAAATAACTGTTCTGGGGTCTTTTAGAGTAAGATAGGTGGGGAAGAATGAAAAGAACAGAAGTAAAAGTCAAGATCATCAGCAATAACGATTGCCACTGAACAGCGACTGCACTGAGAGCTCCGTGTGCCTGGTCCCATTCAGTCTTTTAGCTGCTGTGTTCCCTTTTCGTGTATGTATTTTAGGGAAGGGTCTGTAGGGTGTTCAGGGTCTCACTACTAGGTCAGACTCAGAGCGATCTGCCTGTTTACAGCCTCCCAAGAGCTGGGACTACAGGCGCACGCCACCACGCCCAGTTTCAGTTGCCATCTCAGTACGCCCCTTTTGTTTCTTATGGTATTAGGGAACGAACTCAGGACCTTGCGCTTGCTGGACCAGCACTTAGTCCACTGAGCTGTCTCTCTGGCATCCTGTGTTTCCATTTTGAAGACATAGAAATGGAGATATGGGAGGGTTAGATAATTGGTCAGGGCAGGGATGTAGCTTAGCAGCACAAAGCCTGCTTGGCTAGAGCAGGGTCATGAGTTCAGGTCCCAGTACCAAACATGAAAAACCACTTGGTTCAAAAATCATACTAGAGTTGGCAGACGGAGTTCATGAAGCAGCCTGTCTGAGTGCAGGCTCTACCCCCTAAACTCTGGGCATAGCACTGCTTTCCACCCTGGTCCTTGGCTGCTGACATATGACACGATGAGGTTAGCAGCCCTAGGTCACATGATCCAGGGTTCCACATGTGCTGCTTAGGCACAGGCTAAGTGAGGTTGTGTGTGTGCCTGCCAAGAGCGCGGTCAGCAGGAAGGAAGGCAACGCAGGGAGAAACACGCCCATCTCTGGGGTCCGCGCTGGCCGCACGTTGAGTGCTGGTCCCACCCAGTGCAAGGTTATCCATTGGCTGGAACTCTGAAATAATTCAGAATAACAGAGTTCTGTTTATAAGAAATGGATGATTTATGCTTTTCATCTAAGTTAAAAACACTTCTTAACTTCCAGGAAGTCTGGGAACTTCTATTGCAAAAGAGAGGGAGTATTTCAGAGAAGTCTATAATCTTGTTAATTTTTTAAAGGAAATGTACTTGGGCAAATGGAAATAAATAGATCTGTTTCTTTATTTTGCTAAAAGCAAATTGTGGGCTGGGGAAATAGCTCAGTGGAGTAAGTGCCTGCCTGGCAAGTGCAGGGTCCTGAGTTTAATTCCCAGTACCACAAAAAAAAAAAAAAAAAAAAAAAAAAAAAAAAAAAAAAAAAAAAAAAAGCAAATTGTTTGAATCTTCTCTCCATTTAAGTGAAAGTCGAATAAATAAGAATTATTAGTTGGAAGGGTGTGCAAGGAAGCCCCTGAAGGCCGGGCTTGCTCAGGTATCTTGCTCTAACCCTGTTTATTCAGTTTATAAAGAGGGGGGGTGCTTTGGGTTGGAGGCAAAGTTGGAGAGGTGAAGGGAAAATCCCCCAGTGGGGGGCTCATTCTGAGCAATAAATAGTTAGTTGATATGAGGAAGGCTAACGAAGGAGGCGCTGGTACTTTGGCTGAACTTGGCATCATGGGGCTGGACTGGTTCTGCAATGATACACAGGAAATGCTAACCCTGGAGGCGTGGAGGGAACGACGACGGAAGGAGAAAATCGACAGAGGATAGTTCTTGTCCGCGCTGCCGTTGTTTGGCCAGTGCCTGCTTTTTAATGAAAATATATTTTAGAATAAAGATAAGACTTGTATAAAGTGCAGAGCGCATCTAGGAGTAGACGCAGACTCTCAGGGAGCCTCTGGTTCCGATCCGACGGACCAGGCAGGCGGCTGGTCTCGGCCTCTGAGGCGGCAGTGCAGACGGATGGCAGCAGCGAGGGCCAGCTGTTGGAATCATCTCGGGGAACAGACAGCGAGGAGCAACTCTAAGCCAAGGGTCATTTAGAGGCAATATCTGAAAGGCTGTCTTCTTTTGATCAGAACGTTTAGGATAAGAAGATTGAAAGCAAACATAATTTTAGGGAATTCAATAGCTTACACTAGCAGGATTTTTATTTTTACTAAGAGGTTAATTCTCTGTCAGTTAAGCAATCTACAAATAAACATATTGTCAGAGTAAAATCTTGAAGCAGATGTATGAAAGACAAAAGTAATAAAGGAAGTATCTTCTGGATCACATATAAATAGAGTGAAAGCAGCACAAGACATGCTTTTGCGTTAGTTTTTTTTTCCCCTGTGAATTGACAAGCCTTCATTTTTTACTGTCTGTCATTTAAGCATTCATTTACTAAACTAACAGCATTTCATTAAGCAGAACTAATCCCTGCGAGCATTACCTTAGCCCATTAGCTGCGAGACAGTCATTAATTCCTGTGACATGTCCTTGGATGAGATCATTATTGTTGTTTTTTTATCAAGTTCAAAAAAATCTACAAAGTTTTAATGTTAGATATTTTCTTTCTGAATCATATGTTTTTTAATATTTGATAAAAGATCGAAAATCATATGTTGGAAGACAAGGGGCCTATTCAGTGAGAGACAGGGAAAACTTGGTAAGTGGAGAAGACTGAAACTAAACCCGTATCTCTCACAGTGGACTAAATTAAAGTAAAATATGTCAAGATCTAGACACTAAAATAGAAAAATTAGCACCAATGAGATAGCTCAGCAGTCTAAAGCACCTGCTTAGGCAAGCTTAGGCAGGCACAGGGACCACAGTTTGATCCCTGGCACCACGTGCTGTGCCAGCCCTGCCCTCGGGGTGGGCTAAACTGGCCAAAGAATGGGGGGAGACCGGGCATGGTGGCATGCACTTGTAATCCCAGCACTTGCGAGGCTGAAAACAGGAGGATCATATGAGTCCGATCTGTGTAGTGAGGCCCTGTAGGCCCTATACTAAATATATTTTAAAAACAAAAAATAAAAATAAAATAGCAAAACTAAACCTACTAGAAGACAAAGTAGGTAAAACACTTGAAGCCACAGGTAGAGAAAATGCTTTTCTAAACAGAACCACCATTCCAAAAGAAATAACAGCAAGGATCAACAAATGGGATTACATTAGACTAAAAACTTTTGTACAGCTAAAGAATCAATTAGTATAGTGAAGAGACAGCTTTACATAACGGGAAACAATGTTGCCAGCTACTGCTTAGACAGAGTACTGATACCTAGAATATACAAGGAGCTAACACGATGTAGACCACATAGCGTTAAAGACCCAGTCAAGCAATAGGCAAGCCAAGCAGGCAGACTCTTAAAACAGAGGAAGAAGCAAAGTGGCTAACACACATATGAGAAAGTGTTCGACATCCTTAGCAGTTAAAGAGATGCTAATGAAGGCCACACTAGGGTTCTGTCTTACTCCAGAAAGAATGGCTATCATCAAGAAGTCAACACTAACAAATGCTGGTGAAAAATGAGCCCTCCTCCATTGTTGGCAGAAATGTAAACTAGTGCAACCATCAGGGAGCTCAGCATGAAGAATTCTCGGAGAGCTGAGTTAGAAACCCCGTGTGAGCCAGCCACGCCCCCCTTCTAGGTCCTTCCTCAAAGAGCTTAGGACATCAGACTATAGTGACAAATGCACCCCCGTGCTTA
>PVKN010041513.1:0-10540 GCA_004027915.1 Capromys pilorides
GTGTCCAAATCCACTGTAGGTTTTCCTGCTAGGTTCCCATGGGTATATCATGAGCAGAACAGCTCAATTTAAGGGAACATACTATTAGACAAAGAGAAATTTACCTTGGAGATACAAAAAGCTTCATGGGTAGGGTTGAAATATCCAAAAAAAAAAGTGAGCAATAATTAGCATGCTGACTGCCCAAAGGGAAGTGTGTAAGAAAACTACACTCTTCTGGTAGCTCCTTAGAGTTGTTCCATGGTGACCTGGGCGGCCATGCCCAACCATCATTTTCAGTCCTTTTTCTCACATATTGGTTTCTCTCAGGTTCTCTCTGTGCTCTGCAGAATCTGGTGACTTCACAAATGTTTCTTAAAGGAAAATGAGAAGCATGGTGCCTATCCTCTCCACAGTGACCCTTGTGGGGCTAGTGGACAAGCAACCTACCAAACCATAGATCCTTACTACAGGTTCTGATCACAGTAAGGGGTCAAGGAAGGGTATACATCACTGAGAAAGAGCTGGGTGGTCTGTGGAAAATTTCAGAGCTGGATTAGGATAATATGCATATCCCAAGCATGCAATGGGGAGGGGATCCTCAAAAGAAAGAGATAGTTTATTCTTGGTATGGATTTTTCCAAGAGAACTCCACAGATTCCTTGACACTTCTCCTCTTAAGAAGCTGAGTCTACATCCCTTCCCATTAAACCTAGATGTGTTTGTGCCTGCTTTGACCAATGGAATATGGTGAAACTGGACACCCTGTGAGCTCCAAGATAATGTCGATAATGTCCATCCTGCTCACTTACTCTTAGAGTTCTGACTCATGTATACGTGCTCTATTGGACTGTTTCTCCTAAGCCTACCCTCAGTCATGCCAGTCTAGGTGCCAGGCATTCAAATGAAATCTTGAGAGGAGCCCTGTCTTCTGCCCTCCAGTGTCACTTCCAGATGGGATGCTAGATGCTGCTACACCATGCCCACCATGGCCTAACCAAATTACTGCTCCACAGAACCTGTATTATAAAATAATTGCTGTTTTATACCCATGACTTTTGCAATGATTTGCAACACAGTAATAGATAACTGGAACACTTGGCTCACAAATAGGACTTAATCTGCTGTTCTTAGTTTCCTGTGGCTTGCATTCTCTGCTTTATTAATTACTCCAGCCCCAGCCCACTGCTCATGCCTTAGCCATGCCTGGCTTCACAGTGCTTGCTCAGGGCACGTGCTTTGTGTCTCTGTCACTTCCTCACTGCTAGACACAATACCGGACTCCCATAGACTAAAGGAGGAGGGGTTTATTTTGGCTCACATTTTAGAAGTTTGACTCCTTGCATGGTTGGCTGGCTCCAGGGCAGGAAGATGTGGTGGAAGTGCACAATGGAGGAAAAGCTGCTGACTTCATGGTGCCTAGGAAACAGAGAGAGACAGAGACAGAGACAGAGATGTGCAGGGAGGTAACCCTCCAGGCCATGCCCCAAGTGGCCTGTCTCCTTCCATCAGCCCTTTGACCCCCAATGCAGAGGCAGCTCCACTGCCTCTAATTCAATCAACCTTCAAATAATGAGGCTCGGGTAGTGTTTCAGATATAAACCATTGCAGTTTGCTTGCATTCATTTTCAGTCAAATGCACACTGTGAGGAAGCATGTGAATACATTTCACATCAGCCTGTTGAGGGTAGAATTAGTACTTTGGTCAGAACAGACCTGAGAAGTCTGGACATGCCAGACTTCCAAAGAGTTTCTCTAACATAAGCATCCCCAAATGAGCCCCACATCTTGACCGATAGTGACTAAACCAGGAGCCGTGCCTGACCTAAGAACAAATCCCAAATTGTCTGAGAGCCTGTAAGCCAGAGCTGGCCACGAGGAATGATGGTGACTCACTGGGCCGACGAGATGCTTTCTCCAGGAGCTGCTGGACTCAAGAGACAGAGAGGCAGACAGACAGGCGCATAGATGTGAGCACGCACCCACGCACACACGTCCGGTCGGAGGGACTCTTGGGAGCTGACAGTGCACTGCAGATAGGTCCAGGCACACAGAGAAAGCAATAAACACAAGTCTGGAGACAGCAAGAGCCTTGTGAAAGACGCGTGAGAGTAGAACAAAGTCCTGAGTGAGCAGAGGCTGTAGGAGGCGCAGAAGGACACTTTCTGGCACTTTCCACCAGGCCCAGGGCTGGAGCCAGGAATGGACAAATAGAAACAGGGCTGTAGCAATCAGTGACTGCTGATTGCAAAGGGAGTTGCAGAGCACACAGGACACCAGAGCTATGAGGCATCCAAGCCTTGAGCCAAAGCCACTGTCTCAAATATAAATTGGTTCTGAGAAGGAAGTCAGTTTCCATCAGATCAGTTAGTGGTAGCGTGTTTATAAAGCGATTCTGAGGAGCCGCTTTCAGTCTGCAGCACGCGCTGTTCCTCTTCCCCACCGATCCTCCCACCTATAAAGTCCTGCCATAGGAAAACCTCAGCATGTGGTAAGGGCTTCCCAGCCTGCCCACTTGTCCACACCCGGTCAGCGCCGAATGCTCGCCCATCTGGGAGTCCAGAGGGCACGGCAGCTCTGAGCCTCTAGTCCGAGCTGGAGCGATGTCTGGGGTTCTTCTTAGCAGGTCCCTTCATCTGTCCCTGGGTTTTACAACATGAAGCCATCACACACTGGCCCATAAATGCCACAGGGGCCCCTGCATAGCTCACCCAAGCCACCCTGTTGGGATGCTCCACAGCTAGCAAAAGAGTTGAGTGCACCCCACATGGCCAGCTAATCTAAAAGAGAGCTAGAGGCAGGGCAGGGCCCCAGGGGTCCACAGAGAAGGATCTAAAGAAAGCAGCAGCCCTTGGGGAGGAACTGAGCTCATCCGATGCCCCCGTATCCAGACCAGCTCATCTCCAAAGAGCTTCCTAGGCAGTAACCCAAGGAGTCCATAAAACAGACTTGGCCCTGCCCCCAGCACCTCAGAATGAGTGCAGCTCAGCTAGGCGAGAGCAAGAGAAAGCCACCCCTCCTCCAGGGCTGAGGAGACCAGGGCTTGCTCCAGATGACATCCAGGGATGACGCCCCGCTGGGTGGTTCGGGGTGGGGAGTGTGGCTCTTCACTAATGGCGCTGACACTGCCTCACAGAGCCATGCTGGGCCCACAGCCTACTCTCTTGAGGCCTGAATAGAAAATAAGCAGTGCGGCTTCCCTTCCAGGCCTCCCTTGCTTGGCAGACATACACCCCTGCCAGTCCCTCAGTGTGACAACACGGGGCGAGGAGGGGGCATCAGCCAATGGAGAAGAAATGGCCAGACATGCCATTAATAACCAGCTGTCTTCCTGGAGTGGCAGAAAAGATGGCACAGCGTAAGCCTGCCTTGTGGGGTGGATCTGGTGAAGGCGAGGGAGGAATGGAAGGAATCGCTGTCTACTCATGTACCCTGTTTCCTTGAAAATCACAACTTAGGTGCCCCCGGGGAAATAGAGCAGGGAGGGGTAGGACAATACGTGTGTAATACTCAGGCTTAGCTGCGATGAGGAGAGACAATGACAGGGCCGGGAGTGCTGGGCAAGCACGGTGACTTCACAGGCGCAGGACACCGCGCGTGTACAGTGGTGATAAGCGCTACGCGTGGCTTCTGCAGGCCTCGAGTTTATGAACATACGATTTGTTTCCATGACTAATTAGTGTTGGTTATTATATCCTTTCCCAGTCATGCTCCCTTTATGAATGGTCTAGGAGGAAACTGAAACCCCCTCCCGCTTTGGTTTTGACCTTTATTGACCCCTCTTTCTCCTGAGTCTGGTTGAGGCAAGGCAGTGTATACACCCAGATATACTTTAAAGTATGCACCTGTATATACTTTACCACTTGGGACCCGGTTCAGCACTTAATCACTGCAGAAGGCAGGGAAGATGGGGGAAGGCGCTTCACACCGCAGCGACCACTGGGCTCTGGTGCCGTGGTCCTCTGCACTTCCCACGTCCTTCCATGAGGAGCAGAAAGGTGCTAATGCAAAGGGCACTTGGGGCGCTCACAGTAGAGAGACTGCAGCCCCTCAGAGACCTCCAGGTAGAGAAGCATGCTGGGATAATTGCCCTGTTCTCCTGTGGACCCAGAGGTTTCTTTCCTGGAGCATCTGCTATTGATGCCTAGAACTTTCCTCCAGGAAGGAGGCCAGTTCTTGGTGTCCCCGTACTTGTTCCCAATGGCAGTGCTCCTGGAGCCAGACGCATGCTCCTTTCATTTTTGTTCTGTGTGTGTGTGTGTGTGTGTGTGTGTGTGTGTTACTGTAGATTATTAATCCAGGGCCTTCACACTAAACTACATCCGCAGCCCTTTTTCTCTTTTTCATTTTGCAATAGTGCATTTCTAGGTTGCTAAGTTGCCCCGGATGGCAGCTCTCGCAGGGCCAGTCTCTCAGGGTGCTAAGGTAGAGTCATGAACACCCAGCCTCCTCCATACTTTGGCCTCCCTGCTCAATGCAAGGCCACCAAGGAGGGCTTGTTTCCTCAGTGTGTCCTATATGCCCCATGCCTCAGCAAGCTGAGCCTGCTGCTGCGAAGCCCGCTCGGCTCAGCCCGCTGCCCCTCTCTCTCCTGCCTTGTCTGTTTCCAGAGCATCAGCTTGTCTGCCTAATACCGATGGCTCCCTCAGTTCAGCTCTGGCTCATTTGAAATGGGCATTGACAGCACCCGCACTTACAGTGAACAGCAGAGGCGGGTTCTCTGGAGAGGAGGCAGCTGCCCCGAACAGCTGTGACCATGCCAGAGACTTGATGCTTAGGGCCACTGACCCAAGAGAACTGCACTCTGTGTCTAGGAAGGGTGAAGTCAAGGAAATGAAGGAAGCTGGGAAAATGGAATGGGCCAGGGACAGGCGTGAGGGACCAGAGCTTGCAGTGTTAGAGCCCTCTGGCTGCCCCCCAGCCACAGGGAAATGAATCACTCGGATTTCACTATCAGCTATTGCACAGAAGATGAGAAATTCTGATAAGTTCCCTGAGCTCAAGGCCGTTTCATTCTCATTCCGGCTCAGCCCCACCCCTCCCCCTGGAGACTGCAGTGCTGACAGCCTGTCACCGACCAGCAGGCTCCAAAGCACAAGCGCTGCGATGCCCTGTGTGTGAGACAGGGCCTCTTGGCCAGAGTAAATTCTGCCAAAGCCCATCCAGCATTACCACAGGCAGGAGACAACTCGGAGAGTCATGAGAGTCAAATCCTGAATCCCCAAATCCTGTTCTTCTATCCCAATTTTGTGCTTAAGGTTTTAAAACGCTGACAACTGCATTACTCAGATCTATTCAAGTTGGAAGGGTCACCATGCCTCCACAAGGAATGTATTTATTATGTACCCCAAAATTATACCAAGAAAAAACTGGAGCAGGAGCTAGAGGGGAGCAGGCTCAATCTCTTGGGGCAAGAAGTCACCAGCCTTCCTCCTCCCTCTCAGCCCTGGGTCCCCACCGGCACATCCCTGTGCTCTAGGCATAGAGAATACTGCTCCTGGCAGGGTGCATAAGCCCAGGGCCCCAGGGACATATCCAGTGACAACTTACATCCACAGCAACGGACTGTGCCAGGCATTTCATAGACACAATCTCTTTTCCTATAACAGCCCTGTACGGCTGATATTTCTCTCCCAGTTTTACAAATAAAGTAATGGCTTGAAATAAGATGGATAACCTCTCTGAAGTCACACAGGAAGTTAAGAGGAGCAGTGTCTGGCTTAGGTTGGGTACCCCCACAAGCAGATGGTGAGACAAGCCTTGCCTCAGAAGGGCTTCTTCTGGAGCGCTTCCTAGGAAAACTAACAGAAAGAGTGAGGAAGTGGGACTAAGAAGGAGGAATGGCCGAGGAAAGGTGTGAAGTCCAGGGATGGGCACGTGTGAGTGCTGAAGGCGGCCACAGGGGCAGCCACGGGTACAGAAGAGCAAGGGCGTTTATGCCCTGCAGCAGTTCCAGTCTTCTCAGCTAAGGAGCCTCCTGTGAGACCTCCTGCAGGGTGGAAGCCCTGAGAGCTTCCTGCTCCATGAGCCCTTGAGTTTCAGAAGTCTGGAGGAAGCCCTGGCCCACAGAAGACAGTTCTGCTGGTTAAGACAAGAGTGGATTGACAGCTGGTACTGGCAGCAGGAAAAGGGACTCAGCATGAAAGGAGCCTCACCCCAAGAGCATCCAGAGTGTCCTTCTCTGCTGGCCATGACACACACACAGGCACATTCATAAAGATGTGGGTCCTCCCCTCGCCGGGGCTGCCACTTCGGCTGCGGTGTGCTGGGACGCCAGGCTGGGCCCTGGCAAGACCCAGCTTACTGCTGTCACAGGAGACCGAAAGGGGACGGCCCGGTCATCACAAGGCACGGTCACAAAGAGCTTCAGTTTTCAGCTTTTGACCGGCAGAGATAAAACTAGAGAAAAGAAAGTTGTCCTCCTTCAAGTTAAAATTCACAGATCCAGACAGTCTCCAAGGCACTGTGAATTAGTATTTTCTATGTTTCCTGTAATTATCTTATAATTAATGCATTTACATTTTGTGACACTTCTGTGCTAGGGCATTTTTTGGTCTATTTTTAGGATTAAATCAATAGATTGTAAATAGAATGAATCAAAGCTTTAAATCTAATAGTACAAATATGTTCTCTCCTAGCAAGGTTTAAATTTATATTATTTTGCTGAAAAATTTGGATGCTCCCCATCAGTCCAACATTTTTGTGATTACATTTTGTTTATAAAAATTCAAAGCTATAATATTCTTTTGGGGGTGGATCAAACTCAGGACCTTGTGCTTGCCAGGCAGGTGCTTAATGCCACTGAGCTGTCTCCCCAGCCCACTATGACATTTCTTACTAAAAGTAGTATTCTTCTTCAATGTAAATTGTTTTACACAGTTTTGTGTCAGCCTCACTGGGTGCTGAGCACTGTGCTGAGTGAGACCTGCTCTCTGCTGGGGAAGACAGCCCCTGCCTGGAGGGTAAGGAGGTGGGGGGAGGAAACGCAGGGGTCAGCAGTCGGTCACAGAGCACCCCCAGGCTACGCTGAAGCTCGGCACAGCCAGCCTTAAAGAGATTAAATGTAATTATCCTTTCAACCACCCCAGGTATGAAAGGAAGTGGCAACTTCAGCATCTAAAGGCAAACTCCTTGTGAGGCGCAGTAGGGTGGACTTGGGCACACGTAGCCAAGAGCCAGCCGGTGGGGGGACCGCTCTAGGTGTCTCCACAGAAACGGTGGAAGCCAATCCCAAGCCATCATCTCTGGGGCAGTGTCCCTAGGTGGGACACCCTTGGGTTTGGGACACAAAGAACGAGGAAGATGTATGTTCTTGGCCCTTTGTACGGGAGCGCTGCCTTTAGCTCTCCAAAGAGAACGTGGCAGAAAGAGTGAAGTCGCCATTTTGTTTTCTTGGTGAACTGATCTTCTAGGAAGACTATTTCCAGGGCCAGCAAGATAGCTCAGCAGACTGAGCTCCTGCTTAATCGGTCCCTGGAACCCCACATGCTTCGCCGGCCCCACCCTCCCTCGTGTGCGCTGAGCTGGTGACCGAGCCTGGGTGAGATGCTGCACACCGCCCACCTCAGGGCTGAGGAGGCTGAAAATAGGAAGACCACTGCGAGTCTCAGCTGCTTAGTGAGTGTACCAAATACATAAATAATAATAACAATAATAATAATAATAATAATAATCTGTTTTCCCTCCCACCAGACCCCTGCTCTCTGTGTCCCCGTGCCCAAAACTTATGTCCTGTGGCTTCCGTGGTGACCCTTTTGCCCCTTCAGCCTAAGCCTCCTAGCCATGCCCCTGGTTTTCTAGAAAGTCATTACAGCTGAATATCCATATCCTCCAAAACGTACATGCTGAATGCCTAGCTCCAAGATGGTGTACTAAGAGGCAATTAGGTCATGGGCTGGAGTGGGCTCTGCAGGGATTAATGCCCTTATAAAAAAGGCTAGAGCAAGCCATCTCACCTCTTCTACCAAGTGAGGACACAATGCCAAGTCACTGAAGAATCAGGCCTTACCAGGCACCGCATCTGCCAGCACCTTCATCCTCACCCTCTCAGCTTACAAAACCGTGAAAAGTAGATTCTCTTGATATAGGCCACTCAGTCCGTGGTGTCCTGCTATAGCAGCCCACGTGGACTAAGATGGAGACATTGTCCAAAAGCATCAGAAATGGAAGATGGGAAGCCGGCAGAATTCCCAAGGCAAGGGCAGGAAGCATTTCCTGTTCATTGTGGTGACCCACTTCCTGAGCTCACCCCTGCTTAGATAGGAACTCAGACCCCTGAGCACCAGCAACCTCACCCCCGCCCCCAGCAGGGTCAGCATTGCCCCGCTTTGGAGGGAGTGGAGAAACAGCCCCAGGGTGTGATGGGCAGCAGGTGTGTTCCCTTCAGCGCACTTCCTGAAGCCCTGATGCTGTGATGGCTTGAGATGGGCCTTTGGAAGGGGACTGCGTAGAGCCAAGGAGACCCTGGTCAGAATCAACCATGCTGGCAGACCTGAACTCGGGTCGCCAGCCTCCAGAAATACATGACCGCTGTTAACCATCTGAGGAGCTGCACTGTATTGAGCTTTGTTGAATAGCCTCAGGTAACAACCCAGACTAAAATCATTTTTAAAAAGTGATGCAGGGGGCCGGCGAGATGGTTCAGTGGTCTAAAGCGCCTGCTTGGGAGGGCTCAGGCAACTGCAGGGACTGGAGTTCGATCCCCGGCACCACATGCTGCGCCAGCGCCACCACCAGGGCAGGCTGAGCCAGCCACAAAATGAATAAATAAAGAAACAAACAAACACAACAAGCAAACAAATAAATAAATAAGATAAAATAAAAAAAAAAAAGAAAAAAGTGATGCAGGGACTGGGGAGATAGCTCCGTGGCACAAGTGCCTGCCTGGCAAATGCAAGGTCGTGAGTTTGAACCCTGGTCCTGCAAAAAAAATAAAAAATAAAAAAATAAAGTGGTGCAGTTTCTTAACTCATTTTATTTTCCAAAATCCTTTCTGTCCCTTAAGTAGCCTGAAACGCTGACCTTTGGCTGTCCTGATACAACTCCCCGGTCCCGGAGTACAAGCCAGGGCACAGGGTGCTGCTGCTTATTACTCTCCTCTATGGCAGTGGCCCTGCCTGAACAGCTCTCCAAGGGGAGTTTCCCGGGCCACATAACCAGAATCATTTTGGATCTCAACTGTTCAGATTCCTGCCTTTCCCTCCGTCCTCAGGGGAGAGCAGGAGGTAGAATTCAGAGTCTACCTCCCCATGCGAATTTGAGGCTCACTGCTCTGAGGAGTGTGATGAAATTGTTTTCCTTCCCAGTTGAGCAACTGGCCTGTGTTCCCACTACTTGGGGCCCCTCGGTCGCTGCAAGCCTGTGTCCCCACTCCAGGTCCCAAGAGGAAGCAACACGCTGGCTCCACGCATCTGTCACTCCCTCCATGGAGCGCGTGCTCGCCTCCCTCCCTAACTCATGGCCAAGTGCCCAGCTGGGCAGCAAGTCCTGACTGTCCAGAGCTCTCCAGTCATCTCTTTAAAATTCATTACCCAAAATGGCACAAATGACCATTTGGAGTCGCTATCATATTTCTTTGAGATGCGACACTCCCCCCCTCCCCCCCAAAGGATCCTGTGTAGAGAAAACGTGCCCCTTGGACAGAGATGTTATTTCAGCCAGTGTCCTCTTTCAAAGGTTTCCCCTTTATCTCAACTATCAAATTGTTCCTGGTTCCATAAAAGCAGGGTGGCTATTGTGATGGAAATTTACACACCCAGTGTAAATGCCCAGCTTGTTTGTTATTTGAAAGGAGCTGCTGACCACTGAATGGCTCAGGTGTGTCCCGGCCCTTCACTGGGCGGTGGATTCAAAGGCTGGCCTTGAAGCCAGTCCCTCCCTCTTCCTTATTCAGGTTACAAAGGTCATGGAGGAAGCCAACACCAAGGCCTGCTGAGCGCAGGGAGCAGGGTGCCTCACCTTTTTCCAGTGTGGAGCTGGCTGTGAGGCTGGCCAACACCTTGTGCTAGTTGTGTGGCTCTTTGTCTCTTGGGAGAACACCGCGCCTCGCTTTCAACTCTAACAACGCTTTTTTCATATTTATTTTTCTCACCTGATCACTGACTTCTCTTTCCAAGTGCTGCACTTTATAAAAGATGAAGATCTCACTCTGGGTCCACAACCATGAGAACAGAAAACCGAATCTGTGAGCAGCAGACCAGCGTCATTCTTGATGGAGAACACCTCTGAGTGACCAGCACAGAAAATAAAAAGAAGGATTCCAAATCAGGCAAGAACACAGAGTCACAGGTGGAGAAGCGAGGCTGCTTAACGCATGAAACACAGCATTTTAAACAAAGATACTCAGTTGTAAACACAATCAAAGAGACTGGTGCCTTGAGAGACTTCGTCTCATCTTTTCGTATTTCCAAGACTTACAGTCTTATAAGACCAGTATCTGTGAGCAAGGTGGTGACAACTGTCATGTGGGCATTTTTTGTCACTTGTTTATCATCTTTATAGAAATGTTCTCTCAATTCTTTTGCTTATTTTTAAACTGGTTTGTTTTTGTTTAGATTATAAG